>PVIA01001504.1:0-274051 GCA_004024845.1 Tonatia bakeri
ACGACAAAAATTCCTGTGAAGAGTCAGGGATAAAGGAAGGATGTGTGAATAAAAACATTGGTTCATACCTCACAGTATCAGTTAATTAAAAAAATGCTTTTCTTGTGTATTTTCATTATATTTACTACTCTTAAGCAAATAAAAACAATTGAGCCTATCTTAACTAGGCCTAAATTTTTCTGAACAAACCATAGGAGGAAAGAAGTGAATGAAAACTGCCTCCTAAATCTTATTTCCACTTCATTCTCTTCCCACAGCCCAACTTCTGATGTCATGACTTTGGGAGAGAAAGGACAGAGGGAAGTAGGCCATGCTGTAATTACACAGGAGGGAGAGACCAGAGAGAAAGGAATACTCAGGTGCTCCAAGGCTTGAAGAGGCTTGAACTCTGACAAAGAGGTTTGTCTTGTTGGCACTGTGTCCATTCTGTGAGCCAACCCCGCTGCTCTGGCTCTCCCAGAATAGAAGCTTATCAGAGATCTGAAGTTCTACATTGTTCTCTTTTCTAAATTTAGGTACTTGTACTTTATTTTGTGTTGTCATTTTTGATTAGATAAGCTAGAAGTGCTTCTTCACTTTGTCCTAACATGAGTGTTTTTGATCTATGGTTTATTTTTCATTCAAATTTTTAGTGGACACTAGTTCCTTTTAAAGAACTGCATTCCATTTTTCTTAGCATTTATTTGTTTCTCTTTTAACTTTTAGGTATTTATTTTATTTTAATTCTTTTTTTTTAACTGTAAAATCAGGGCTTTAGTAATACTTTATTTTTTGATTTGTAGTAGTCTAATTTTTATTATTCCTCTGAATATAATTTTCTCTTTCCTATTCTTTTTCATTCTCATTATTTTTTTTATTTTTATTTTAAAGATATTGGGTTTTTAGAACTGCTACTATTTTAAAAATTTAATTATAGTCATAAAATGTGGCTTATAAAATATTTACTATTTATTCAAATTTTACTAGAGGTCTAATATATAGCCTATTTTTCTAAATTATGTGTGGAAATTTGGCAATAAGATATAAGGTATCTAATAAGATGCATTCTGATTTAGAGGGTTAAATACTGACTATACTTCTAAATCAACTCAATGATATATTTCTCTATGCTCTTATGTGACTTACATATCCTTAACTCTTCTTGTTTTCAGGGACTGCAACTTTTTTAACAGCCTAGTTTGGTCTGAATCCGACTTGATTTGATGAGCAGGAGTTCACACCTTTTTTTGGATTTTTATTTTCAAACGCTGTTGAGGCTGCGGAAGGGACAGCCCTGGAAAAGGCTGATACATACCTTCAGTCCATCCTGTTGTTTGCTGGCCGTTTCAGCCAGCACCCTTGCTTGTGGCAACTGTTACACTCTCTGCGGGTCATCATTTCTCTCTAGTAATTTCTATTTAAGCAGTCAGAGGTCAAGCATTTTAGAAGCACTTTGTTTAAGGTGAATACAGAGGCCTCTCATATCCCAAAGCTGAGCTAAAATGAAATTGTAACATGCAAAACAGAATGGTTGTTGCATTATTTTTCTAGGGCTCTCCTAGCAAACTACTACAAACTTGGTGTATTAAACCGAAGAAATTTATTCTTTCACGTGACATGACAGTTCTGCAAACCAGGCGTCTGAAATCAGAATGCCAGCAGCGCCACATCCCTCTGAAGGCTCAAGGGAGAATTCTTTCTTACCCCTTCCAGCTTCTGGTGTTCTTTGCTAATAGAGACATAACTCCAATCTCTGCCCCCAGAGACTTCCTCTGCATTTTCCTCTTTGTATATCTCTCTATCGGTTAAAAGTACTCCCATTGGATTTAAGGCCTATCCTAATACTGTATGACCTCATCCCCATCACACCTGCAAAGACACTATTTCAAAATAAGGTTACATTATGAGGTTATGAATGCATGTGAATTTTTGGAGACAATTATTCAACCCACTACAGAATTGGTATTAGTGGAGATACTTACAATGCATAAATGGAAAAGAAAAAAAAGGAACTATGTATCACAGCTTTCAGTGTCCAAATATACATATTATTTATGCATAATGCAAATAAAATAATTTTCCCTCCAAATTAGCTGCAGGCTCAATTAAGATATGGATTTAATTTATTAAATATTATAACACAATAACAAACACACAGAAAAGGAGAAGTAGAATATAGGGTATACATAGGATTATTAGGCATTACATCTTACATATGTTCATAATAACATGTAGTCTGCCTTAGATTACTGATATATGTATATTTAATTTGTTTGCTTTCATGTTTGCATGTTCCTCTAGGGAAAGACCTGACCCCCTTCATCTTTGCCTAGCATAAAATTTTGCACTCTTTAAGTGCTCCAAAACGTGTCTTTGAAATTTGTATTAGCAAGTTCAAAATACACTACAACACATGCAACCCATCTTCAAACTATGTTAAAATAAAATATATATATATGTGAATATTTTCTACTGCAAATAGAAAAATCTGCCTCAATCAGCTTAATCAGAAATGCCTTTAGTGTTATTTTTAACTTCCCATTACAGAAAGCAGAGAGGCAGAGCAAGCTTTGAGGCGGACTGATACAAAGGCTCCATACGTCATCAAGGGTTACATCTGCTCACCTTTCCACTCTGTCATTTACAGGGCAACTTCCATGGTCAGGCCGACTCCCCTCTGGTTGGCAGGTAAATGCCCCTCAAAGGCCCCTCAGTAACCCATCTCAGCCTTCCCTTCTTCCAGGGGAGGTTACTTGCCCCGAGAGACATTAACTACTGGCTCAGAGACACATCAATTGATTAAAAAATATTTATATATGGCTAATATGTGTAGGATTAGTTTTGGGGATAGGGTGGTGAAATCAAACAGATAACATACGCTTATGGAGATTACACTTTAGTAGATGGTGCCAGTGTTTTGGACTGATCAAACTTGTGATATGTAAGATTATTTATGATAGTATTTTACTAAATTTGGTGTAAAATAAGTTAAATATTAAAGTGCATAAAAATAAGAAAAAATATTTTAACTAACTTCAATAGCATTGAGCCTGTCTGAACAAGTTTTATTTTGTAAAACTTCATATGAAGTGATCTAAAAATTATGGTTATTTCTTGCTTTAAGCACAACTCAGTATTTCATACCAGTTGTCAGAATAAATTTCTTTTTTCCTCACCTTTATTTAGATATAATTGACATGTAACACTGTATTAGTTTAAAGTGTATAATGTGATGATTTGATACCCTTATATTGCAAAATGATTATTGAGGCAGGTTAGTAAGAAAGTAGGAAAATTCCCTGGCATGTGGAATGAGGAAATTGAGACAACTGGCTGAATAAACAGTTGGAATGCTGATCAACTAACAGCCAGCAAATGAATCACAAGACCCTCTCCTTCCCAAGTAACGATCCCTAAGAGCAGACGGTTTAAAGCACCATAGTCAGGGAGAGAGATAACAAACCCCAGTTAGATCCAGATTAAGCCATGATGGAGGAAAAACTGACCAGAGAATGACTCCAAAGCTCAATATACCATTATTATAATGAAAATTAATAGCACAAGTAGAAGGAAGCAGGTGCTGAGGGGGACAAAAGCCCCAACACTTCCAGAATGAACCATATTAGGAACATGACCCCCTTCCAATCAGAAGGTGGAGTAAGGATGTGGTGACACAAAGTTTGGAGATAACTGCCCCTCGGAAACAGATAAAATCCCAAGAACTAACTGAGCACATGTGCAACTCACTCGTGAGCTGCCCTGAGTCCACGCAGGTGTGTGGTTTTGCTTTTTCCACAGTGTGCCTCTCCCTGTCCTTTCTTTACCTCTACCTTAATGAAACTGGCTTAGTTCTCACTCCGACTTGTCCTTGAATTTTTTCCTGGGCAAGTCAAGAACCTGGAGGTCCCCTGAGGTCTTGGACCTTACTGGGGCGGACCCAGTCCCGGGGTGGAAGAAATCTGATAACAATTGTCACAATAGGTTAGGTAACACCTCCATCACCTCACATAATTGCCGTGTGTGTGTGTGTGTGTGTGTGTGTGTGTAGTGAGACCATTTCAGATATCTCTGTCTATGCCCCTAGCAACCTTCAAGTATCTGATACAGTATTGTTCACTACTGTCACCACCCCATCACAGCACAGTGGCACCTGTTCTTCAGAGCGACAATGGCATAAACCCGTTGATGTGTGGTAACCATTCTACCCATACGTGACTAATCTGGCTGAGGAAACAGCTTTACTCACCAATGCATCGGCACCTGGCCAATCTAAGTCCTTCACCAAACCAAACCAAGCCAACAGAATAAAACAGTGAACGCTTTTTTGGGTAATGCACGTGAAAAGTGTAATGAGCAGCTTTGTTGTTTGTTTTGTTTGTTTTCATAGCAATATCTACTCACTTATACACATGTATGATTCCAGAACAAGCACCTCATCATTCTCTCTCACGAAGAAAGCACCACAAAGAAGTGGACAGAAACAGAACAAAAATTAAGAGACAACTTCTAGTCTCAGTGAGGTCATTTTCTCTTTGCATAACATTGGGCAGTCAGGCAGATCTTTAATGTAACCCCATAGGTCCCCAGTTTTCCTGCCTAGTTTTGTGTCACTTTTTCCTTGGTTTGCTTTTAAACCAGCTCGCTGGTCTCCCATCTGCTCCTGGAAAGGTTTAACCTCTTTCCCATTCAAAGACCTCCTGAAGGTATGCCTAGCCCGTAGGAGGCAAACACAAGGCCGGTGGGCCAAATCCGGCCCTCCACCTTGGTTTATTGGCCTGGCACCTTGCTTCTACTGGGTGTCAGTGCCAAGCTCTTTGCCCCTAGTTATGGAGTAGTTACATTTATACAGTTCTAAAATTACACTCGGCCCTTTGAAGGCAACCACGAGGCTAATGTGGCCCCTGGTGAAAATGAGTCTGATACCCCTGGCCCAGCCCATTCTTTCCTTTACTCTTTGTCCAAGTAACTCCCACTCAGTGTCAAGTATTCCTTTTTTTAGAGAAGGCTTTCCTGACCTTCCAGTCTAAATTAAACTCTCCTTGTTGTAATCTCTGATTACACCCTTTTATTTTCTTCATGGACTATGGCATAGTTAATGATACAACACATTTAAGCCCTGTCTCCTCTATGAGATTTAAGACTCTTGAGGGCAGAATCCTTGTCCATTTTACTCATAGATAGATCCTTGGTACCTCTCTTGTCTGACACTGAGAAAATTATTAGTAAGAATTGATAAATAAATCAGTTAAATTCTCAAGGTCTTGATTTCTTCCTCTGTAAATTATGAATACTCCTCACAGGACTGTTACAATCAAATGAGTTAATATATAATTTTGCAAATAGTAATCCAGTAGAAGGTATTATTATCTAAATAAAACTAGCTTCCTTTACTAATAAGCTAGGATATCTCAATATAAAAGTTTAAGGAAGACTTTTTATAAATATACTTCTCAACCATAATAAATCCATTTGAAAAACATCCTGGACAATGTAAATTCAAAGCTTTGGATTTGAGATAGGCCTGCTAAAATGTGTAAATGTCCTAGGGGATGTTATCACACTTCCAATCGTGGTCCTGACCGATAATGCTGCAGTTGGAAAAAGTGGTTTACAATGACAAGCGAAAGCTAGTTGAACTGTGACAGGTGGACTTATCATGTGGGACAGAAACCAAGGTTATCTGCATCCAGGAAACAGATGGCATTCCAATTCAACAATGAAAATCCATAGACTGCTTATGAAAGAAATGAATGCAGGAGGTTATAAAGTCAAGCCATTTGCTTTTGAGGAGAAATTATTGGCTGAGTTTCCAATAATTTGGCTTGTCATTCCCAACATCTGTTGCCTTTGCTGTTCTACCACTTAGCTCCTGATGACAAATGGAACAGGATCAGAGTTAGTGCATGAGAACTAATTCACATCTTCCTGGGTAAAATCAGCTGACATCAAATGCAGGGCAGTGGCACCACAGTATGCAGCTTCCTGGGAAAAACTTCTCCATATTTACTTCTTGCACTCCTCCTGGATTCCTAGTTCCATTCATACACCCCAGAAAAGATTCTAATTGTAATATCCTACCTGTAAAAGTCTCCCTAAAAGAAACACTTGTCTAATATAATTACAAGAATATCTGATACATGTATTCTGATGTAGGATTATCTATCACAGTCATGTCTGTAATGAAACTGAAAAAACTACATTGAAAAGAATACAAAACGATTTGGCTGCACCTTCTGCTTGGCCCATCTGCTGTTATTTTTTTTTCCCCTACTGGCAAAATGTTAGACAATATTTCAAGTTAGCATCTCATAGACAGTTCCACAACAGAAGAGATACACTATATTAATGTTCCACTTATTTTTTTAACTTTGTGTACTATTTTGTTTTCCTCCTCAGTTAGCAGCAAGGCTTAATCCCCTAGTAAAAACCACATTATGTACCTAGTTCTCCTTCATACTACATGGTGGATAAATCAATGTTCAAAGTTTGTTGTAAGAGGTAATATTAGGGCCCCCAAATGGGCAAGTTCCCCCAACTAACCTGGTAGGGGGGAGGGAGAGTTACTTTGAATATCTAAAGAAGTTGGCCAGTGTTTAAGTGATGTTGAGTAGCTGTGCCTGCTGTGCTCAGAGCCCAGGAGATGGGTGTGACTCTAGTTTGTGATGTAGCCCGAGGGAGGGGCTTGCTGCACCAGTAGTGAGCTGCTGAACTGAGGCTCCTATGTCACTGGGCCAGGCTTGCCCAGATTAACAATAGCAGCCACGAAGGGCAGGAAATATGGGGGAGGGCAGGTGTAACCCTTTGTGGGAGGAGTCAGAAATGGGGTTACAAGGAAGATCCATACCAGAATTTAAAACCCAATTGTGGGGCAGCCATTAGGGCTTACCCATGTGGCTTGGGAGCAGAGAAGAGGGTGTTGGCCACATGGTATGCAAGGATGCAGAAGGACCCCCACTGGCCCACCATGAGGGTGTGGTTTTAGATTAAGAGCAGGAGGTTAGCCAAGCACAGATGACTGGAAGAAGCCAGAATACCAAAGGGAACCTGCCCAGCTAAGCCACAGACTTCTATTTCTTTTTCTGAGAGACAGTACTCCTGAGTGGCCTGGTTTGGCAAAGACAGGGAAGACTGTGTGATTATGGGTGTTTTTTTCTTTCCAAAGGTCGTGAGATTTAACAGCAGAATTTTGGCATTATTCTAAACCTGTATAACTTTTGAATAGTTTCTTTCTTTTTCATAAGAACGGCATTGAGAGTCACGGTTTTTCGGCAGTGGGCAATAGCACCCAGAGTGGTTCTGTTACATTGTTACTACTGCTCCATGGGTGAAAAATGGATATATGGTATTATAAAAGGCTTGTGGTTGATTTTTGTTGAGGATGATAGGCTCAGGAATTAAACAAAGAATATGCACCAGCCACTGAATTAAGTTTTTAAAATTGTTAAGTCCTATCTGAAATAGACATTCAATGACATGAATCCATAATTTAAGATTAGAGCTGTCCTGAATATGAAACTTGCATTTTGGTGACAGAGAAAAAACACTGACTTCCATCCCATCATGCATTATTGCATGCCTTATTTACTTACTCATTAAATCTTTTATTTAACCTGAATTACCTCAGGCCTCCCCAGCTTTGGGAATGTATGACTTTGGATGAACTTGAACACTCTATTTCTCATGATTCTTAGGTCTGCTAATACACTCAGAGTATTATTTTTTTTCTGGGAACCTCCGAAAGAAAGTTCAGATCATCTCTGAATAAATTCTTTTATGTTCTTCTGCTCTAGTATGTTTGCCAAAGATCAAATGCCAGAGCTACTTGAGTGAAGTAGCTCCTGCCATGACCGCTGAGACTTTCTGTAAGGGTGAAGTTTTGTCATGCTATAATCTCCCTTATTACCTGGGTGGGGCACATTCTCCTGTGGGTCATAATTCTGAACCCTCTTATCTATCAGACTGTGTGGTAGGGTAGACAATTGCTTTGTACTCACCTCTGTGAAATTATGCTTAGGGAACCTCTGAATTAGCCCTTTTCTCGTCGAGTTTTACACGATTCCTTCTTATGACATTTTTAGCTTCTTTCTGTTGCTGTACTTCCTATCAGGTTAGATCTGTTTTTTAGGCTGGATCAGAACAGACATGTATTGTCTTCTATTCCTTCAGCTTAGTTCTCCAAACATCAGGAGAAAAAGAAAAAGAAAAAAAATGAAGGAATTTGTTTTTATCTTTCTTTCTGATTACCTCAGTCTATACCAAGATGAAAATGTGTATCAATGTTACTAAATTGATTCCCAGGTGTCACTAATCTATTATTATGCAAATAACCAAAATGAATCCCAGTTTTGCTCAGAACCAAAAAAAAATTTTTTGAGCACCCTACCATAATCCAGGACTATAAGCACTGGGTCAGAAATAAAAGTGAGACTCAGCCCCTGCCTTCAATGAGCTCGTAGTTTGGGGAATGGCATATAATGATATAAATAAACAAGTAATAATAAAACAATTTCATAGATGCAATTATTAATAAAAAGAACTAGAGATTGTTGTGGACATAGATTATAATAACTAATCTGGTAGGGTACAGCATCTTGAAAAAACAATTCTCAGTGAAATTGATGGGCAATATCTTGGTGGGTATATGAAAAGGCTGACTTAAATCTCACCTGGTAGAGAAAAAGATGAAGGGCATCCAGGAACATAATCAGTAAAGTCAGAGCATCCTCAAGTGCTCACAGACTCCTTTGGGAAATAGTAAGGAAATAGTAAGGTTTCTGTGGGGCTGGGACATAAAATATATAAAAGGGTGTGGGAAGGAGAAAAAGTATGCGGTAAGATTGTAAGTAGATTTTTACTGAAAACTGAGGTGTATGGACTTCATCCTGTCAGCAGATGAGGGGCTATTGGAGATTTTAAACAAAGGTTTGACACATTTTGTATTAAGTCATAACTCTGGAAGAACTTTGCGGAATGGGCTGAAGCAGGGAGAAATTGTTGGCATGAAGATGAATTTGGATGCTTTTGAAATAACCCAGGCAATAAGTAAACAGAGACTGACTTAAGGATGAACATGGGATAGAGAGGGGAAAGGATGTTCTAGCTGCAGGGGCATCCACCCTTTTGGTGTCTCTGGGCCACACTGGAAGGAGAAGAGTTGTCTTGGGCCACACAGTAAATACACTGTGACACATAATCACAAACAAATCTCACGTTTTAAGTAAATTTATGATTTTGTGTTGGGCCACATTCATAGCCATCCTGGGCTGCAGGTTGGACATCCCTGATGGGATGTGGGAAGGAAGGAGAAGAAGAAGGAGTTACTGACACTTTTGAAGTTTCCAGCATGGAATACTGGGGGAAAGATGCTATGATTGGTAAATGCAAACAGAGGAAGAGGTTTCTCTATGTTTTTAAAGCTGCAAATAAACAACAACAACAACAACAAAAAACATTAAGACCTGCTTGGTAGACAGGATAATGGCCCCTCAAAGATGTCCACATCCTAATCTCCAGCACCCATGAATATGTTACCTTACATGGTAATAGGGACTTTGCAGATGTGATCAAATTAAATATACTGAAATGGGGAGCTTATCCTGTATTACTTAGAAAGGTTCAGCTAATAAAAAGCATCCTTATAACGGAAACAAGAGAGTCAAAGTCTGAGATAGGAGATATATTAATGGCAGTAGAGGTTAGAGTACAGTAGTTTGAAGACAGGGCAAGGGACAACAGGCAGTGAACACAGGCAGCCCCTGGATACTAGAGAAGGTTAAGTAAACAGATTATTCCTGAGAGCCTCCAGAAGGGATGCAGCTCTGCTGACATTTTGATTTGAAGCCAATGGGAGCCATGTCTGGCTTCTGGCCTATAGAAATAGAAGATAATATATTTTGTGTTGTTTAAAGCCACTAAGTGTTTGTACCATCATCTGATATATCTAGATGATCTCTGTGTGTGTTAACTGGAATAATATATTTTAGTATCATTAATATCTTTATTTGTATCTCAGATCACTTTAACAAGATACGGGAGTGTTCCCAGTATAGTAAGCAGCCAGTGCAGGAGCCACATTTTGAATGTCTCATAGCGGCCTCTGCCTTTTACTTGCTTTTGTCCAGACTGCTGGCATTCATCACGTCTATTAACTTGCTCCACCAGCCCAGTAGAAGTTACAACCCCGTTGCAAGCAATGGCTGCCACCTCTGTTTCTGGGTCGTTTGACTCTAGTTCCTGTGCCTCTCTCTGTAACCCTTGCTCTGAAGACCCATTCTGGAGTCCCTTGAAAGTACACGCTACCCATACTGATTCTGTCACTTCCAAGCTCTGTGAACTTGGTTATTGTATAAATCTCTGTAAGTGTCAGGGGGTTAGTTATTCATAAAATAGTAATAATAGTGTCAACCATACCAGGTCAGGATTTTGAAACTGCCATTTGACTTCCTGATGCATAGATGTAACTGATGAAAGGCACCCAACCTCAGGGAACGCACTGTAAGAGCCAGCTTCCCCTAAGTCTGCATGGATCCTCATTGCTGATTTCTCTCCCCACAGGGCTTCACACTTGACTGGAAGGTGACAGCCATATTTCTTCCAGATATATGACTGGGGGGAGAGTGACCAAGGAAGTGAGTTTCTGTTAGAAGGTTCTGAGTGTCTGAAAGACTCTAGGGGCAGGTGAGATCATAAGCTACAGCTAATGATAGGGGCTGATATAGAAGGTGTTAGAATTCAAAGCCTATGTGTTTTTCGATGTTTTGATTCACTTGTGGGAGGGTGCACATATTTAGGATCTATCCTTGTCACTTTCCTGTTAATGCTACTTTCTCCTCCTAGTCAAGTCTCCCCCACTGACTTGAGGATCTGCGGACACAGGTGATGTGCCTTGCACAGAGTAGAAGAATTTCTTCTCCCAACTTCAAATTAATGAGACACTGGCAACATATATTCTAAATAATCTGACCATTTTAATATTGACAGAGAGAATCTATTGAGTATTTGCTAGAATCTACTGAGTATTTGCTATGTGACAGACAGACATTCTGCAAAGTTTTACACATACAGTTGACCCTTGAACAACATGGGTTTGAACTGCGTGGGCCCACTTGTACCAGATTTTTCTTCAGTAAATACTTGGACTGTTTTCATTGTGAAGGTGAGGACGGCCAACTGTATGCATGGTTCTAGGCCATTTTATACAGGAAACTTGAGCATCTGTGAATTTTGGTATCTGCAGGGGAACCTGGATCCAATCCCCCAAGGGTACTCAGGGACAGCTTGAACTTTGAGGGAGTCAAGAGTTATACTCAGATTATGGACTTCATGAGGGTCAGCATTCCTCATTCCTGCACTGTTCAAGGATCAATTGTATTCTTATTTAAAACACACATCAATTTTAAGATGTTGGTGTTAATGTCTTATTTTATGGATGATTAACTGACACTCTGATACTAGTGAGATTTGTATATTGCTAAGGGGAACACAACTATCAAGTGACAGTATTAAGATTAGAATTTAGGTCTATTTAATTCCCAAATCAGTGTTCTTTTCTCTGTCCTGTGCTCTCCTCTATAGTAACTAATGAGTCCTGGGAATTAATTTATAAGTTGTTGGAGGGAGTTTAGTGCAGAAATTATAGAATCTGAAGTGAGAAGATCTGGATGTGCACAAAATTTTGTATGAAGTAGCTGTGTGACTTTGGATAAGTTAGTTTTGAATCTCTGAAATTCATTATTACTGGTGGCATTGCATATGGAAGGGTGAATATAATAACACTTGACTGAAAACCAGATGTTTCAAGGTTGGGTTTCAGGTCAGCGATAGGATAGCTGTGTGGTTTGGGGAATATCACTTAACTTGTCTAGATAGTAGTTGTTTATTTTTTTATGTTTTTGTTTTCTTACATGTAAAATGAGAAGAATATAGAAGTCTTGATCCTTTAGGTCTGGATGTTATTATTCTGTTTTTAATTTCAATAATAATAGTTCCACCTAGTTAGCTAGTGGGAACAGTTCTAACAGTTCAGTAGTTCTAACACAATCTTCTCGGAACAATGAAATACTGCTTTGACCAGCCTGAGCTCAAGACAAATATATTTTCACAACATCCTGTGGTTGGAAATAGAAATTTATTGCTCAACCATCTGCTACAATTAAGAAAAGGTTTGAAATGTTTTTAATGTGTTTGACTAATCATGTTTTAGGGCCCTGTGAGTATTTTACAAATTACATGCTTCCCTTCTTCTTGGCATCAATAAAAATCTGTTTCCAAATTTACTATCTCTCTATCTTTCTTCTCTGTTCCTCTTTTTTGCTAAGAAACTTGTTTAGAGTCCCAAATAGAATAGGGAAAGCAAATATGCTTTAAGATACAGTTAGTCAGGAAAGCAAATGAATTGTCTCTGGTGAGTGAGTGGTTTTGACACAAATGACTGTGTAAATGTAGTTGTAATTTGTATTCAGTGGATAATGACCTGGCTGGTATTGGCTGTAATGAAGAGCTGGAACCTTTGGTTTCCCCTGCTGGGAACATAATAATAAAATATGATGCTGTTCAGCTTTTAATCATAAATGACCCACCCTGTGGCCAGGAAGAAAGTATTGCAGGAGAAAGTTCTGGAACCCTGTTGCTTCATTCTCACTTTCTATGTCTTCTCAGGTCTATCTCGTTGCCTCTGTATTTCACACCACATGTGTGCTCAGGGAGGTAAGAGGTAGGAATCAGCATTTGGTCTCTATTCTCTCATATTTTGTAAACTGCCAGTCCCTCTCCTGATCTGGAAAATGCTCCTTCCTCCCACCCCTACCCCATAGTAGGATAGATAGATTCCTTTTATAAGGTGCTACTCTTAGAGACATACTCTATAGTTTCTGTCAAATTTATTAGGGTTGGATTGTGAGGTTCCATGTCCTCATGTATATATCTCCTGTCCACAATCTGCTCTTGTAAAAAAAAGAAGCTTATATATTTCCAGGGCTGTTGAGAGGCAGGCTATCCATCAGTGGCGATCTCAGGGCACAGAGATGGGGACCCCACTAATGGACAGATTGCTCTTCAGCTCCCTTCACCCCACTTCCACAGCCTGTAGAGCAGCCCTGCTGAGCCTTCTTACCCTGGACAAACCATTGAACTAGTTGTGGGGGCACAGGGAACCCCTGCATAAAAATTATTATAGCAATAGCTCAGAGTACTTTAGAATTCTCAGTAAGTAGATACAGTGATCCTACAATAATTTTCGATGCTTTTTTGAGTAGAAAAGATTTTCTATGGCTCTCTTAATTTGGACAAATCATTAGCCTAATTTTTGTAGTTCCACCTCCCCATACAGAAAATAAATTTTATGCGTCAGGAGTGTTGATAAAGAAAAGTTCAGGTCTTCTATTTCTTAAATTTCTTACTTGATTTTTAAAGAACTTATCCAAGAAGGCCTAGAAGTCTTTGCACAAATTTATATTAAACAAGCTGCTAATCAGGCTTTTCTCTGGTTAAACCAAAAATGACTTCACAGCCTAACTTCTCCAAGTGGGGGGGAAACCTAATCAGGTTGTTAAGTCTAGATTAACTTCTTCTTTACTTTTCAATTATTTAAAAACTCTTAAGGTAAACATAACAAACTCCTCTTAAATGAGAGCTAATAACCTCTTACTATAAAGGGTCACATAGTGAATATTTCATTATTTTCAAGGCATATGGTTTCTGCTTCAGCTGTTCAGTTCTGCTGAGGTAAAGCAAAAGCAGCCAAGGATAATAGATAGAGGAATAGATTCTATACATACATTAAGGTGTTATTTTTGAAACTAGAAATAAAGAATGATTTATCTTTTATGTGAAATCTGTTTTGTTTTTACTGCACAAATTCTCAGTTCTAGATGAAGCTCAAGATAAACACACACAAATTTCATTTTTAACAGTAAAAAGGTAATTTCTGTCCTCATTCTTGATGACTGCTAAATGAGAAGGCTTGCTTACACATGACAAAATCTGAAAACTTCAGCACAATGCCCATTGCTGTCAGTGAATGGTAGGGTCCTCTATTCATAGATAACCTAGGACTTGTCTAAGGCAAGTATGTAAATACCTTAAGTATTGGGTCAGCCTGTGTAGCTCACAAAGGTCTTCTTTTTCTCTCAAAGGTCACCTTCTTAGGCTGAGCAGAAGGTTCAGAACAAGAATAATAAACAGTCACACATGTGTGTTAAAGAGAGAAAGAATGCTGTTCTATTTTTTCTTTTTCTGAACTTTTCTTAGGTGGTTTCAAAAGAACTTGATTCCATTCCTATACTTTCAAGCCCAGGCAGCAGTGAAAGCATTACAGGATTTTCTTTTGCAATATGAATTTTTCCTTAAAAATGTCATTTTTTTAAGTCTAAGAATATTTCAATTGTGTTCAACTAGTTGAAGTGAAAAGAAAATCTCTCTCAAGTAGGCTAGTTTCTGCAGGATTATTCTTCAAAGCACTCAGCAAAATCCATCTACCATTTTTTAAAATTACTAGTACTCTTACAATGTATATTTTAGTTCAAACACCATATTGAGAAGTCTCTGCTAAGCCACAAAATTTTTGCATTTAGAGGAAATTTGTATGCTCTTTTCCAAGATTTTTACAGTTTTTAAAACATTTTCAAGTAAACTGGTCTTTGCTTAATAAAGCTACTCACCTCTGTAGCATCTACCAGAATGTAGTTTATTTCATCTTCACCTCTCTATAAAAACAAACAACCAAACAACCAAATAAATGTGTTAAGAGAATGTTAGGATTTTCTTTTTTAACGATTAGAGAGATGAATCCTCTTATGGAGGTAATCATTTGATGGGACATCACCAGGACAGAAGCCAGTGTGATTTCTCCAAAACATGAGAATATTATTTTTTTCCAAGTAAGAAAACAAAATGTGAAACATATCTTGATCCCTGCTTAGGGCAATTTATTTCAGTAGTAAAATATTTCTTGAATGTTTCTATCATTTACAAATCTTACAAACGCTATAGCATGACATTTATTGGTAAAATCCATTTACTCATCAACCTGGATAGAAAAGATCTTCTTTTTCAGTTCATTACACAAGATCTATTCAAAATCATGAAACATGTCATCATTGTATTGATATATTTTTGAGAGTGAAACCTTTTCAATTTTTCCTATGGAATGTTATTTTAATCACTATATGCTGGCATTTTTAGTTTCTACTGTGGAAGTTCTTCTAGGCAGTATGCTTTGTTGCTTAGTAACTTGATTTTGAGAGTTTTACTGAATTTTAGTGACCTTTTCTTGACAAATTTTCACTCTGTTTTGAAATTTCAATGGATGTTTAAAATAATCAGCACCTTTCCTTGTCAACTGGTTATGGTTTGTAGTTAAACGTCTTCCCAAGGTTTTTTGGAGGCCCTGCAGCATTTTATCTTGCCTGACACAGAAAACATGCAGTAGGCCAAGATTAAGTGGATTACCAGCCCATTTAAATCTAGGGATAAATAGTTCCCTTTGTTATGAAAGAACGATTTTTGTCTCTCTTGTTGTACTAGTGCTGTGAAATTATAGACTATGATGTTTTCTTCAAAAACACTTATAGTCAACTATTCAGGTGACTGTGTCTCAGGGATAGAGTACTATCCCAACATTTTGAAGGTTATTGGATGCAGGCCCTGTGTCGACATTGATACCTGGAGTCTCAAGTATCACAGACCTTATCAGATTGGGTGCCTACAGGGACCAAGTAATAAATGGAGTCCTTCCAAAGGTTGGTTTGCAGTAGGACTACCAGCTTTGTGCATCCACCCAGTGTTACTGGTCCTGTGGGGATGGAGTGACCATGCATCCGGAACTCTACATTATGTACCCGATTCTGTCAGGCCTACAAGGTCCATAAAGTCAGGTAGGCCAACTGGTAGTTAGTTCATTGTGAGATGGAAATGGTTATCTCCCAGATCCTTGAATATATAATTGGAAATGACACACTCAGTAGGTGATTTAAATCCCACCATAGATCATTGTCCTGTGGAGTGATGAAGTGAAGACCTCCAAAACTCTTCCCCTCTGCCAACAAACTATTGCTAAGGAAAATATGGCATTCCATGGGAAAGGGTAAGTACTAGTTCTGTCCTTAAAAATTATAAGGATGTAGGGCTTGTAGTCTTATATTGCCATTAAATTCAGAAGTCTTGTCCCTGCAAAAAATATAACATTCTGGAGAATGACTTTATATTACTGCCAAGTTCATTCAAGGAGTAGGCCTGATTGTGTCTGCTGTAGCAGATGTGGTGGTGTCTTTGCTGGAGCAGATTATGAAGGCCCAAGGCACATGGTATGCAGTCCCTTATTTGGCAAATGCATTATTCTATCACAAATAGTTTGCATTTATGTAGAATGAGCAATAAAATTTGCAGTGTTGTTCCACAACTACATTAGCTCTCCTGATCTCTATCATAATATAGTCAGAAGTGATCTGCACTGTTCAGACATATTATAAAACATTACATTAATTCATTATATTGATGCCAACATGTTGTTCAGGCAAAGTTAGCAAGAGGTGGCTAGCATGCTGGAGGCCTTGGCAAGACATATTCTATAGAAGGAAGGAGAGGAGATAAAATTTACAAATATTCCAGGTCCTTTCCACTTGGATAAATTTTTAAAGATCCAGGGTCTGATTTGGGCCAGAACATCCCCCTCCAACATTAGAAGACACATTTCTGCCTCTTTCATTCCATACTACTAAAAAGGAAGCACAATGCCTAGTACACTCCCTGAATTCTTGGGGCAAGACATCACGCACTGAGGAATAATGCTTTGGTCAACATATATGTGGTCATGAAAGGTTTCTAGCTCTGAGTGGGGCTAGAGCTGGAAAGGACTCTGCACTAGGCCTATGCCGTAGTGCAAGCAACACTGCCACTTGCGTCATTTGATCCAGAAAAACCTGAGTGTCCATGGTAGGTAGTGCAGATTTTGTCAAGTCCCCATGTGAAAATCACAATACAGACCCCTGGGGTTCTTGAATAAGGACCAGCCTTTCTACACAGATAATTATATAGCTTTTGAAAAACAATTCCTAGCATGTAATTTATCCTGTAGAGGTAGAACCAAATGACTATGCATCTAGAACTCTATGTTATGAGTTGGAGTCCATTAAACTTACCAGGTCAATGAAGTCATTTGGGTCCAAAAGCAGTCCACTATAACATGAAGATGGTACTGTGCTGAAGTCCAAGTAGGGAGAGAGGACACCAGTAAATTACATGGGTCCCCATGTCACCCAGCACAGTTTGTCCCTCCTTAGTGTACATCTGTGACCATACAGAGGAAGGAGGAAAAAAAGTTTGGCTTACAGATAGGTCTGCATGGTTTATGGGTGTGAGCCTGAAATGGGCAGTGGCTGCAGCATAGCCACACTTACAAGAGGCCTTGACATACATTTGTGAAGACTATTCCCAAAGAGCAGAGTCACGTGGTGTACCTGGTCATTCACTCTGGAAGGGAAAGCGGTCCAGGGTGAGAATGTAAGAGAAACTTTGAGCCATGGCAAATGGCCTGGCCAACTGGTCAGGAGTCTAAAAAAAAGGACAGAAAGATAAAAAATGAGGAGGTTGAGTGAAGAGGTATATAAATAGGCACACGGGAATGGGCATTAAGTATGAAAATTACCTAAACAGCAGGGACAGGAAGGATACCTGCAGAACCCAAATAAACCCCTTGGGTGATTTTTAGTAGTCTCCCGCCTAACTGTGACTGTGGGTGGACAAATACAGCAACTCTGGCCTTGAAGGATATAGTTTCTTTGAGAATGTGGATTTGAGTCACACCATCAGCTAAGTCACTGAGACAAGCAGAGAACAGACATTTAGAATGGACACTGAAGGAGGGAGACCAACTGCTCTACTTTGTGCCATTAATCTCCCTCCTCTAAGCTTCTGCAGAGAAAGAGAGGTCAGTAGGAACCTGGAGGACCTGTAGCTCGGAATATGTATGGAACAGTGGATTCATGCAGCATGAGAGGTAGAATGTGGCAGCCACAGAGGTGTGCTAGTCAGATTTCCTTTCAAGTAAGCATCTGCTGGTCAGGCTGTGAGGATGCTGCGCTGCAGTGTTCGAACCAAGGCCATGTTCTTCCTAGGCAGCCCCTATTGAATAACTGAGTGTGGCCGGGTAACGGGGTCTGGTAATTTATGTCCAAGGAGAGATGCCTTCATAGAATATCTGTGTGCTAGAGCAACCTGTTCTGCTGCTTGACAGTTTGACCAAACTGCACTGTCACCTTAAAATCTATCTGCCCAGTTCTCCTTTTCTTCCTTCTCCAAGCACAGATGGATCAGAATTCCAGTCTGAAGGTTTTCCCTGCCTACTTCTGTTTTTTATAGGCAATTTCTCCAGTAAATCTCTTGCACTTCTGGCTCCATCTTGATATCCACACTTCAAGGACCCAATCGATAGAGCTTCTAGAAAGGCTGATTTTGGGAGGAAGAAGCTCAGGTCTGCCCTGTGCAATACTGTGCTCACCAATTTTCACTGGCCTCCTTTATCTTGTGTCAAAACCTGAGAATGAACTCCAGTAAGTGAACACAATCCTTCTGCACACCGCCATTCAGGTTTAAACACATCTAATGACATCACAAACGAAGCAGCTTGGTGACTGGTCGCCACTCTAAGTGCTAGCCTTGTACAGAACACAGAGTTCCAAAAATTGTGTGTAATTTCTTTTTTGTTACAACCTATCAAGAAATCCCTAGTGGCATCTTGTGGAATCCTATGTTTCTAGAGAACCCTGCTTAAAAACTTTTATCTAGAAGTTTCTTTTCCATCCTCCCATTCATGCTTCCCCTCATTCTTTTGATGAATCTCTCTTCTCCCGTGAAGTATACCACTTTTCCTCCCCTCTGCTGTCTGTCAGGCCTAACCTTACACAGTTTCTGTGAGGCTAAAACAGCCCAGTAGCTAAGTTGATGAGCTTTTAATCTTTATTTCCATTTCTGAAGAAAATGGCACCCAGTGTTCTATTGAGAAAAAATAAAAAGGAAAAAAAAGCCCCACTATGTGATGTGATCTGTTACACATCTTCTTAACAAAAAACGTTGGAACCCTAGAAATGTTAAGATAGCCTTAAAATAAAACATTAAATTTTAAAGTAAACATTTCTTTATAACCCTCCCTAACTCCCATCAACTCCCACACCCTCCCATTAGTTTACATGACTCAGTTTTTATATTTTCTTTCACTGGAATTTTTTTTTCTCCTGACAGGTCAATTTTTCCATGGTCCCTAATTCCTCATTTGCGTACTTAATGGATATTGTAGTTCTTTTTTTTTTAATTTTATTGTTGTTCAAGTACAGTTGTCTGCCTTTCCCCCCCACAACTACCCCACAACCCCAGCCTTCCCCACCTCCCTCCCCTGGTTCCACCCCACCTTGGTTTTGTCCATGTGTCCTTTATAAGTTGTTCCTAAACACTCTTCACCCTTTTCCCCCATTATTCCCTCCCACCTCCCCTAAGGTTACTGTCTATTTGTTCTTAATTTCAATGTCTCTGGTTATATTTTGTTTGCTTATTTGTTTTGTTGATTAGGTTCCACTTATAGGTGAGATCATATGGTAATTGTCTTTTACCACCTGGCATATTTCACTTAGCATAATGTTCTCCAGTCCCATCCATACTGTCGCAAAGGGTAGGAGCTCCTTCTTTCTTTCTGCTGTATAGTATTCTATCATGCAAATGTACCATAATTTTTTTATCCACTCATTGACTGATGGGCACTTAGGTTGCTTTCAGCACCTGGCTATTGTAAATTGTGCTGCTATGAACACTGGGGTACATAGGTTGTTTTGGTTTGGTGTTTCAGGGTTCTTAGGATATAATCCCAGCAGTGTATATTATAGTTCTAATTTGTTGTCTTTTCCATTTTTTATACCAATTTATGATTTTAAACATTTTTTTGCATAAATTATCACATATCTCTATCAGTGGGTTGAGAAAAAGCAAAAAACACACCTTGGCAAACAAATACATATATTTGATGATAGTAATATATTACAAGAGGGATGCAGTCTTATAATTAGGTTGGAAGATTGTCAGTTCACAATTGTTTTAACAGGCTACATGTTTCTTAAGAGTCTCAACATATTTTTTTATGCCAGAATGACGACCATGCAGATTTGAGTATCAAAGATCTAAGGGGAGAGTATTAAAGATCTTTTCTCATTATTCTTATACCTATCTAACTGGTATATCACAGATTAGATTTTTCACATGCATATTTCCCATTAAATGTAATGATCCTGTTTAAGTGACAGTTAAAAACTCTTTTACTCATTTTTGGAGGAAATATATCAAAACATCATTTAACGTTTTTGCTGACTTTCTGTTTGCACTTGAATTCTTAAACTTTTTTTGTAAGATGACTTGGGGAATCTTAACCATGGAATGGCCTAATTACCCTACATCATGTTCACTACACTCATGGCCCTGAAATATAGTTAGTGAAGGAGGTTTCTCACTGCAAATATATCTTTTAGTTATATACAGAGCTTCTGCTTTGAGTTTCTGGCTTTATTTGTGCCTTAGTGGGCTAGGATAAATAACATGAAAGAAACACCAAATCCTACTTTTTCCTTCTCTTTCTGAGGTTGAATCCTGAGTTCAGCAAAAGTGGCAAACTGTCTTCTTCTAGAACTCCAATGCTGTTTGAACTTTCTCTTTTCTCAGGATGAGATTCCCTAGAGACACTGAGATTTCCCTCTTGTGAGATTTTCCTCAGTTAGCTTCAGTCCCTCATGTAAACAATATTTTAGACCAAAATTTTTAGTCTTACAGCGAGGCAGGAAGTTGTCTGAATTCAACTGAAATAACTAAGCTGCATATGAGATTCTTGACCTAAATGCATTCATAAATACAGAATTTCAAGGGACTATTTGTTTTTACTGACATTCTTTTTTTTTCTGTAAATATATATGTACTATGCATATAAGAAGTTTTCAAAATAGGGGCATAACATTTCCTTATATAGCTGGAACAAGTGCCTGGGAGGGCTCAAACTTGGTGGCAGGGATGGCATGTGAATTTTGAAAACACTGTAGACCTATTTCTAACGTATTTAGTGTTACTGTCACCCCAGTTGTGAATCCTTCATTCCTGGGCATTGGAAGCATGCTTTGTTGCAAATTACTAGGTTGAAAATACCATAGTTTTATATCCACAAGACCTGAGATTTTGTCCTGGTTCTGCTGCTCAGCATTATAAGCATGGCCAATTATTTTATATTTACCATCCTCCAGTTTCCTACCTGGTAGTAGTTTGAGATTGTTGGAGCACGTGGTGGAAGGTAGGGAGGGATGAGAGTGGCAGCTGACACAAGGCACTGGATGCATAATGAAGCATTTATGCCATGTTGGAAACTTAAATTTTATCCTGGAGTCAAAAGGGAATTGAAGTATTTTGAGTAGATACGGTGGCATCGTCATATTTGCATTTTTGAAAACACAATTTGGGCATCCATGAACTTAATAAATGTGAGAGGAATGTGACTAGAAACCAGTTAGGGGGCTCTTTCAGTAATAATTTAGGCCGAATAGAATTTGGTATTTAGCATTTTATATATATTACAGATACATGGAATATGAAATGTATAAAAATGTTATAATAGTAGATAGTATATTTTGTATATAATTTTAAAGCAGAGCCTTGCTTCCCCCCAGTTTATATATGTACTATGCAAATATGAAGTGTTTTCAAAACAGAGGCATGTGGGAGTTCCGTGGAGAGCTGAATTTGGATATTTTGATGGGCTGAAGCACGGCTGCTGGGATGGCCACAGACATTTCAGGAACATTACAGAGATAATTTGAACATATTTAATCATTCTTGCACCCACTCAAAAATCACTTATGCATGGATACTTGAAGTATGTGTGGTTGTGGATTGCTAGGTTGACAATATCATAGCATTATATACCAACAATCTATCTCACTGTTGCTGACATCTTGGAATACGGTAAGTTTTTTTTGAAATGTGACAAATAACAGTTTGCTTTTTTTCTGTTACAGAAAATGACTTGAAACCTTCAGGACAAAATTAGCCTGAGTTCTGTTCACAAGTTTCTCTGAAGTGAATTCTTCAATTAAATGATTAATAATTCTAATTGCTAGTCATCCAAGAAATATGCTTGACTCCTCTGTGAGTGTGATATAATCATGACTTATAACTACGGCTCTCTCCTTCACCAAATAAAATTTATGATGTTTACTCAGGTGTATTCCAGCATGTAGGTAAAGCCACCAAATATACCAAGGTAAGCAAAAAGGTCAAGTAGCTACTGTCTTCAAAGCGCATTCTCCTCCTGCCCCAGAAACCTGGTATTTCATGAGATGTAACATTTTACATTTTACTGGAAAGCAATGATAACCTTAAGCTGCCTCGGTATTTTTCTATATGTGATTGTATCATATTAACTGAAAAAAAATTGAATGTGATTGTAAACAACATTTAAACCCTGCTTGTTAGTCCTATAGCCAGGCAGAAACCTGTTTAAATTCTGGTCTGAAATAACTCGGCTACACATGGGATTCCTGAATTAAATGCATACATAAACACAGAGCCTCAGGAAACTCTGGTTTGGCACTGCCTAATTCAAGTTGATAAATGCTCAAATGAACTCTTAAAAATCTTAATACTGTTCAGTTTTTTTAAACCACAGGTTTATTTTCAGCAAGACAACTTATTTTGAATAGCTATTGTTACCAAAGTAGTTATGATCTCTATTAGTGATTTATTAGAACAGCTGACCTCAGTCACAGGATATAGCAGAAGTCAGCAGACCCGCACTGGTTTACTCATTTACTGTATATTATGCACCCTCTAACTATAAAGTACTGTCTTAGGTGGGAAGCAAAAACCAACAACAAAACAAACATATTTCTTGCTTTTTTCATGGAGCTTAATTTTTGGTGGAGGAGGAAGCAGAAAACAAACAAGAAAAACATCAGGTAAATCCAAGATGCACACAGAAAAGTGAGTGAAAGAACACAGAATGATTATATTGAAAAATTCCCAGTGGCTCCGAGAAGAACGTAATTTATATGTAAAATATTACTGGGATCATGGGCTCTATTTATCCAAATGTTGCTATTTTATGTTTGGGGTGGGACCTCTGACTCTGAACTGCCTGATAGGATCCCAAGTGCACTTTTGTGCATTGCAAGAGGCTTATAAGGGGCAATGAGCTAGTTTAGAAAATTTGCACATTTTGAGGTACTTGGAAATCTTGAGAACTCTCATGAATACTTGAACATGGTTCACAGGAACCAACTACTTGCTATTAAGTACTTTAGTGGATCTGATTATTTTCTTAACAAATAGCTTTGCTACGCTCAGCCAGCTCTCTCACCAGATCGACTACAAGCGTCGCTAAAAGGCCTACGGGGTGGAGTTAACTTGAAGACATCTCTTTTATGAAGATACATTAAAACTTGTGCCTAATCTATTAAGAAATGCCAAGCCACTTATGTGGTGGAGGAAAAAAGTTCAGAAGAAGTTATTTCAGTTTAACCCTTTTTGAGATTTGATTGGAGAAGAGGAAGGGGGGCCACAGCCAATGCGGAGATTGTGCCGTGAGACGATGCAGCGCGGTAGTGTACACTGACGGTGAACACCCCTGTTGGACCGCTCCGTTCTCCAGGTCTGGTTTCCAGAAAGTCTGTTCACAATGATTTCACCTTATCTCCTAAAGTAATCAGAATGAGAAACCAGCAAGACAAAAATACTCAACATTTTTGGATGAAGAATGTTAGAAAGAGGTATGGCTTTGAAAGTTTGGTCTGCAATAAAATTGACCTGAGTGGTTATATTTGTAAAAATTATAAAAAAAATAATAGCACCCTAAAAAATTCAGTGAATTAGAACTATCAAATACTGGCAGTGCTTAGATGTCTCAAGGTGACAACAGTTAAGATGGAGTTATTTTGTAATGGCTTTGGAGAGAGAACTATATATATATATATATATATATATACACACACACACACACGCACACACACATACATGTAAATATATATAACCTTAGCTAATGTATATGAAACATTACTATGTGCTATCTTAATCTTCATAGCAATAAGCCAATGATAAAGATAGTAGCAGCAGTCATATTTTTCAGACTAGGAACTGATAATTACAGCTGTTATGAATCCTCCTTTAGGTCATACATTAATAGGTAGAAGAGCCAAAGTTTGAAATTAGGTCTGTCTGAGACCAAAGCCTGAGCCTCTAAGCCCTGTGTACTATAGACATGGAAAGTTATTATACCATTAAATCAAATTATAGTTGGGACAATGCCTGGCATAATTTAAGCACTCAATATGAATGTAGCAGAATCTTAGTATGAATCCCCAGTTTTGCAAGAAAAGTAATATTTATTTCCTTTCAATCAAGATAATTAGAATTTAAACTTTCACCTTGCCTTGTCAGTCAGATATTCAGTCTGATTCATTATTTGGATTCAGCCTTTCTGGTGTTTTACTAAGTTCTCTGGGTCCTATGCTGTGAAGAGTTTTGGAGCAGGCCCCGCTTTTTTGTGGGGGGTTGGGCTTGATCCATACTGCTTACTGCTGAGAAACCTCTTGTTCCTCCCAATGCTCTTGCTTATGACCCAGTAGTTCTGATTTATCTGAAGCACGGAAATCTTTCTTGAGTCAGGGGGTAAGTGGGATTCTTCTGCCATAGTTCATTCATATGATATCAAGTACTATCCTAGATATGGAAGAAGAAGTAGCAACAAGGCAAGCATTTTCTGTTTTCTGCCTAGAGTCCAGTCTTCTTGGTGTGTCAGGCAATCATATAGACTGTACAGTCTTGCCTCCTCTTGATGGGATGCTATACAGTGACATGTAGGTTCCAGCTAGAGGTGAATTTACCACGAAGCTAAAGAAGCTTGGGCTTCAGGGACCCTTGCTTTCACAGCTCTTTCCAATATTCTAATATGGACCTTAAGGATGTGTATACCAGGTGTTTTCCACTTTGGTTTATTTATTTATTTTTTCAAATGTAAGATATTTCAACTGTAATCAGGTGGTTGGTTGTCAAATCTTTCTGTATTTTTATTACCTGGTCTAAGGGAAATTAAGTTTACTATTAACATTTTTACATGTCCTAATATTATGGTGGTTATGAAAAATGCTCTTATTTATTAAAGTTGTGTACTGAGTATTTACAGGCAAAAGAACACAAAGTATGGAATTTCCTCCAAAAGGAAAAAAGACAGAACACAATGAGAGAAAAACTAACACATGCTGAAGTGGGTGATAGAGACATGAAGGTTCAGTATACTGTTCTCTTGATTTTTATGTATGTTTTTACATTTCCAAAATATAAAGAGCTTGAAATGGCAGAACCCAGTGTAAATCTGGGTGTGATTTTCTGGTGTGTTTTTCATATAACTTGGTAAGTCATTTAATGATTTAATGTGTAGTATCCAGTTTTTTATTCATTTTTTCCAGAAGTATTTAAATTATGTCTTAGTTGTGTCTTAGCTATTAATCTTATTTCATGTTTGAGAGTAATACATTTAATTGATAAGTTGAACCTGTGATTCTGCTCAGAATGTTTTTCTTATTGTCTTATCATATTTATCACTATGTCTTCTTACCTTGTAGTCTTAGAGTTCCTAAAAATTTCCTTTTTTCACAGTACTGATTTTATTTTCTTGTTTTACTACTTGTTTCACTACTTATTGCATCCATTGCAGATTGAAACTCTGTTCTTGAATTTGGAGCGCCTTGTACTGTTTTTTTTTTTTTTAAGCTTTTACTTATTTTTACAGAGAGGGGAAGGGAGGGAGAAACAAAGGGAAAGAAACATCAGTGTGTGGTTGCCTCTCACATGGCCCTTACTGGGGACCTGGCCTGCAACCCAGGCATATGCCCTGACTGGGAATCAAACCAGTGACCCTTTGGTTTGCAGGCCTGTGCTCAATCCACTGACCCACACCAGCCAGGGCAGGAGTGCCTTGTACTGTTAATTTTTATTAATTTAGTGAGTTCGTTGTGCTTCTTAGCCCATACTTGGTTGTTCCTTAGCTATTAATCTTATTGCATTGTTAAGAGTAACACATTTAATTGATAATTTGAACCTGTGATTCTTCTCAGGATGCTTTTCATATTGTATTACCATACTTATCACTATGTCTCCTTACCTTATAGTCTTAGAGTCTTATATCTCTATCGACTCTCACCTTGTAGCTTTCTGTTCATTCCTTTTTCATAAGGCTACATCTTCTTGCACCTTGTGACATAAATCAAGCAAACAAGTGACCTCTTTGTAGAAGCTGAGAGAGGTATGTATGAAATAGTCCCTTTCCTTATGCCTCAGCATGTCTTCAGAGGCATCAGAGGTACGCTGGTGCATTATACATTCCCAAGATTAGTCAATGTTCTCCTAAATATTTAACTGTTCCCCCCAAGCATGGGGAGACCTATAAAAGTCTCATGCTACCCTATTCCATGGAATACAATACAATGTGGAATACATTGGCTAAACATTTTAAAATTATTCTTTCTGCTCACAATCAGTAAGGAGAGGGTAAAATCACCCCTTGGATTTTGTATGCGTCTTCAGCATTACTCAGTTCAATAAAATATTACTTAATATCTATAAAGCACCAAGCCCTGTGCTAGCTCTGGGAACACAAAGACTATACTTCTTCCAAGCCTGAGAGGACTCCATGGGATAATAAACACATAATGACGACAGAGAAAGAAGGCATGTATAACTCTCACTAATGACTTTGAACTAAAGGCTACAAAAAAAAAATCCATTAACAGAAAGAAGCTTTCCAAGAGTGGTGATTTTTTCCCAAAACACTCAATTACTAAGTGTTTTGGGGAAAAAATGCCAAGTGTTCTCTTTATAAGCTAAGATTTTTGTTTTTGTTTTTGGAAACTGGAAAAAATAAAACTAATCTTATTTTGCCAAATGTTTAAAAACCTTTTAATATGTATTAAGGTAAATGACTGTCTGAGTTTAGAAAAGAAAAAACATTATCCTAGTTCAATACTAAACCTCTTTAGGATTTACTGAGAGGGTGTTTAATATTAGAACAACTGTTTTGGTTCATTAATTTTTTTAAGAGGTTCTAAACTTTACCCAATGAGAACCCATTCAAGCTTCTAGTCGCAAAAGCAGGCTCTTTTAAAAAAATGTGATAACTTTAAGTTTTTAACCTTATATCCATACAGTTTTTCTTTGGTGCACCAGAAGTTTTATATTTTCCTAACAAGATTATATTTATAAGTATAAGGCTATGTCTATAGGATATAAGGACTAATAAAAGTGAATTTTATAAGCCTAAATTTGGTGTGTAATTAGGAATTTAGAGATGGTATTAAAATGTTACCAAAAAACTAATATTTGTTAAGAGTTGCCATATTTGTTAAGAGTTTTATGGTTTAGTGTTTTCTTCTGTTTTGTTTTGTTATCATGCTTATGTTAGTATCTCCAACAAATAAATAATTATTAAATATGACATTATGTTAGCACTCTTAATATATAATGAGACACATCAATAAGAAAATGTTGAATGTTGGTCCTATACAAATGAACAAAGGAACCCAGTGGAAAGTGCTCAAAAATACAAATTGTCAATACACATGTAAATAACTGAAAACCTGAACCTCTATAGTAACAGCCACAAAGCAACTATAAAAAAAAAACTATAATAGTTAGAGAAAGCATCAAACTAGCCTATCATTTTCAGATAACAATCCTCTTTTTTGGTGAGAGGAAAACATGGATTTGGTGATGTAAGTGCTCACAGATTACAGATAAGAAAGCCAAAACCCAGAGAGGTCGACTTGTGCAAAATCGCACAACCAGTCAGCGACAGACCTGGAGCAGACCTTTCAGACCCAACTTCATAGCCATTGCTCATGCTGGAAGGTATTTGGTTCAGTAATTTTTTTGGTGCTTTCTCCGTGTTACATTCAGCGTTAGGGTCTGGATCTACAATAATGTCTAGTAAGCATTCGCTATGCAATAACATCTTCATACATGGATGATCTTATTTTATTCCCAGAATAAGCCTTGGTGTCCCATTTTCTTCTGCAAGGAAGCTGAGTAATTCTCTAAATGTCAAATAGCTGGGTTAGCAGACCAACCTGAGCAATTTTACTCCAGAATTTTCTCTTCTTAACTTTACATTGAATTCCCTCCCCAAGACTTCTGTCCTCAGAGTGCTTGTAGTATAGTTGTGGGAAGACAGATTTGTTACGGTTCAGAATATGTGACAAAAGTAGTGTGGGGACACAAAGGAGGAGACTAACATAACTTGCTCTGGTCCTCAGAGTGCCGATGTGGTTGTAGTTGGGAGGGTCCTCAATACTATTGCCATTTCATAGGAACACTGTATTTCTATTGCAACTTCAGATAATCACGTCCATTGTCTGAGAAGACTCTGGAACAAGATATATATATACTTTTACTTATTGACTGATTAAAAATTCTATATGTGGTTTTATCCTTCTTTATAAAACAAAGAAACACCATAAATATTCACAGAAAAAGAGGGGAAAGAAATGCATTAAAATGTTCCAAGTCTACCTTTACTCTCACCAACAAAAAAAAATTGTTTTCTATGTCTCTGCATAGTTGCTTTGCATTTATAATCAGATTGTTGCTGTACATAAGAGCTTATTTTTAACTTATGTAATGATACAGATATGATATTAGTGTCAAACAATTTACAACCTCTTGGGGGGTTGCCACGTAGTCCAGCAAGTATTTTCTATGGGTGCTTAGAGGCAAAGGGCAGAGATTTGCCATGAGTGCTTTCAATGGTTTTCCCAAATTCCAGCCTAGGTTCCAACCCCATGCTGCAGGTGAATGCGGGTGCTCTCCTCCTGGTCTTCCTGAGAGGACTTAATCAAAGCTTAAGAGTACAGTGGCAGGACTGGGCACAGAAACAGCCCACTGACCATGAAGGTTAAGTGTTGGTTGTCAAACCAAGTGAGAAAATATATAGAATTGCATTGGAAAACACATATATATTGTATAAATACAAGATACAGTCCCAAGGTGTGAAAAAGAGTCTCATTAGTAGAAAAATCACCAAAGAAATGATGCTGTCTAGAGTGTTCTTGGCTTTGATCCTAGCCACAGCATGACCACTGTCAGCTAGTTCTCAGGAGATGCTCTCTAGAAGGTAAACTTGGGGTGGAGTGGTGTTCAGGCTCTAGCACAAACAGCAGACATCAATGGGAGCTTCCTTATACTAAGCTTTTAAGGGCATTACTCTTTTGAGCCTCATAACAGGTTTTTGTTATCATCACTACAAATGAGGGATCAGAGGCTTGGATAGAATAATAGTTACAATCTTATGAGTTATAAAGCCAGGAATTAAACTCAAGTAGCAACTGGGCTCTTACTCATTACTGAGTTATCTATTGCACTGAAGAAATAACATATTAAACCTTTGGAATTTGATAACTGCTTCTTCCAGGTCTTCTGTTCTATTCCCACCCACCTAGCCCATAACAACTCCTCCAACACCCTGTATAACATATTTTAATATGCTAATTAATGTTTTATAGTTATCATTTAACTGTTATGAGATAATTTGGCAGAATTAAATACACCCAGTGGTCCTAGAAAACGAGAACTAAGATTCTCTGGTGTGGATAAACTGGCAGATAGTGCACTCCTTTGGTCCCTCTATTACATACTGTTTTGAATAGCTCCTTGTGATGTTGCAGGTTTTTTTCAAACACGCCCCCAAAGGCAGCTGTTTGCACCTCTTCATTATTCCATTTCCAACTCAGAAAATTTGCTAACCCCCACTGTCTATTGTCGCTGAATCTACCGTAAATATGCTTACTATAATTTAAAGTAAATAATGCTGCACTATCTCCAGAGCGTCTCCTATTCTAGGAGCAGGCTGAGTTGAAAAGAACAAAGTGCATATTCTAATTCTGATTATCCCAGTAATTATTAATATGAATATGTAATTAATGCAAAAGGTCAAGAGGAGAGTCTCTACCCTATTTGGTAGGTAGAGGATTTGTGGGATGACATAGAGGTGGGGAAATGTCCTAGAGGTCATAGGTGACTCTACTGGAGGTGTGCAAAACCAACTTTAAGAAACACCCAGCAGGAAGTTAAAAGGGGAATTCAGAAAGAAAATGAGGAGACAACATGGAAGAGTAGAAATAACAGAGAATTTATAGTTTTAGGATCAGGTTAATGTTCCATCTCTGTCACATACAGGCTAAATTTCTTTGGGAAATTCAATAACAGTTGGTATTCTGACTTAATCCCACACAGATATTTTGAGGGTTAAATGAGTTCATGCTGAATGCCTGCACGTGCTCACACACAGTAGATATTAAATGTATAATAGCTTTCACATCTACTCTTAGATTACTGATTTGGGGGCAATGATATTTACTATACAGGATTCTCATGAGAATTAGATGAGTTTCTATGCAGATGGAGTCACCACCCTGTACTAATTAAGCTCCTGGTTGGGGATCTGTTTGTTCCTCATTCAGACTTTGTGGAAACATTGATTCATGCATAAAACTCATTGCAGAATTTACACATCCCCACAAGGCATTCTACCTATCCACCCTAAAGCACTTTTCATTTTTTTTGCAATGCTCAAGTTTTATTTTGCCAATTTGACTCATAATAATAAATGTTACTTTGAGGGAGGAAAAAAAAATCATAGTTCTAGGAAAATTTGGCCACAAGGGGGAAGTAGAAGAACTTGTCAGGAAACCCAGCAGCGTTTTTCTTTGTTTAATTTCTCCCCCTCAGTCCCTCAGTTCTATTTAGTATCTTGTACTTGTCTTGTAGTCTTCCGGATTCTAAAAATACCCTCATGGGCTCTATACTTGGAAAGTTTATCAAAGTCAACCACCTCTTGCTGTCAGGGTGATGTCTGCAGGATGAGGTAAGCGGTGCCTTGCTGGTGATGCTGCCTTTGATTCCAGGTCTGTCCTTATGGATCGTGAAGCAGTAATAGCTCACTGCAGCACTGTCCTGGGGTGGTTAATCACCGAGAGGAGTTATCTGTGATCACAGGAAGATGCCTGTGTAAGACCTGGCACAGCACCTACACAGGAAGAGGCCCTTCTCTGGTTCTGCTCTCTCAGGGAATTGTGCATTTCAATTGCCGCCTGCTCAGAGCTTGTAAGAGTTCTCTGGAATCTACCTGTTTTGTTACTCCTTTTTCCCTCTGTAACTACAGCCTCTTAAATATACATTCTCTTTGTCTGCACTGGATTAAAATTCAAGCTTTAGTTTACACAGATTTCACTTTTCTCAAGGCTACTTATTTTGTTTAATAAGGGTGTGTCGTGGGCTATTACATCATACATTGTTTTAGGCACAAGTTACAGCACCAAATAAAGCAAGGGTTCTGCTCCTGCGGAACCCGTAGTGTAATGCGTTGTTTTCTTCTGCTACTATTTTATTTGTATGGATATATTTATATTCTAAAAGCTTTTGATTCCCATTTCCTACAGAGTTAAGCCCAAACCTCACAAAATGTAAGGCCGAATGGATTATGGTCCTCGTAGGAAGGTGGTACCTCCCCTCCCAAAAATATTTCAAATATGTGTGTGGGGAAGTGTAAAGGGAAACTGACAAGTGACGGTAAAGCCTTGGCCTCCGTCCCAGAACTGGAGGAGAGCTGCCACATCAGGAGAGGGTTGCCTCACAGGAGACGAACACTTTGGCAGTTCAATGGCTGGGATTCAGCTTATGAAAGTAGGAAGCCAAGGAAACCAATGTCTTAATTTACCAATCACTCCTTCTGCCTCATAATCTCCATCTGGTGCATCCATTGGCAGAACCCAATAGGAAGCCAGAAGGCAAGGGAACCTGGTATATGTGGTCCCCAGTGTTCAGCCTCACGGAGTCCAGAGCAGGGTAGATTAGGGTGGACAGTGCATCAGAAAAGGGACAAATGGAATATTCAGCACAGGATATCCAAATTTACTTCAACTTAACTTGTCATTTGTTATAGTTCTGTCCCTCTCTTTTTTTTTAAGATTTTATTTATTTGTTTTCACAGAGTGGGGAAGGGAGGGAGAAAGAGAAGGAGAGAAATATAAAGGTGTGGTTGCCTGTCATGTGCCCCTGACTTGGGACCTGGCCAGCAACCCAGGCATGAGCCCTGACTGGGAATTGAACTGGAGACCCTTTGATTTGCACGTAGGCCGGTGCTCAATCCACTAAGCCTTACCAGCCAGGGCTATCCTATTTCTACTCCTATTTGCCACTTGTAAATGTAGATAACCCTGGAATTAAATTCCCTGTAACAATAAGAACCGAACAGTAAATTAGTAAATATATTTGGAGTATATGCTATGTGCCAGACACATTTCTAACGCTATAAATGATTTCTGCCTTTTAGGAGCTTATGTTTTAGCGAGCAATGTCATTACATGGAGGGGACAGTACAGTGCATGAGAAGAAAGGGAAACACATGTTTACTAATCCATAATTAGGAAAATTCAGAAAGGTTTTCCTATTATAGTAATGGCTAAGCTTAGTGGTGGAAGATGATACAAGAAAAAAGAAAATGGAGTAAGGATGTTCCAGACGGGAATGAAAGTCTGAGGAAGGGGCTGAAAATAGAACGTGGTCTTGCTGAGGAGCTGCAGTCAGCTCATCCTGGCAGTGCGGAGGTGAAGGGACGGGGTGAAGGTGTGGCAGGGGACGTGGACAGAGCAGAGCGCAGAGGCCCTGGAAGCCATGTTGGGGATTAAGGGCTTTGGTGTAATTGGGAGGCACTGAACATGCTCTGTTTCCTGCACAAATCCTGTCACAAAATGTTTGAGAGTATTTCCTCAGAAAGGAAGCTACTGGGGGGAAAACTCAAATTTCTCCAATATGCACATGATCCTGAATAGTTCATTGATATCTAGTTGCTCCCTGTGTAGTTCCATTAATGGTCAACCGGCACTAACGAAGTAGGATTAAATGCTGTCCAAATGCTGCCTCCCTGCTCTTTGCTGTTGCCAGCGAGTCGTCTGGAACTCACCGTTACTGAACTTAATCCTCGTGACAAGAAAGCCTCCTCAGTGTGAGCCACTGCCTAGTCCGGGTAGGCACATGGAGATGAAATCTCCATTCTCCGTACCCCCAGCTCCTGCCCCCCTTCCTGGCCCTGAAGCTGGAACCAGCCTGTCTACCTTTCAGTTCAGGCTCTGACATAAAAGCAATTTTTTGACATTGGCATTGCTTCTAATTTCTCCAATGCTCACCTTCCTCGTCTGTGAAATCTTGATAATTCTAACTTTTGTATTGAAAATTCACTACATGTTCTTTGAGAATGAAGTAAGACAATTAAAAAAAAAGGTTTTATAACTTATAAACCCAGTGCTGCCTCTGCTGCCTGAGGCTCCCACTGTCTGACTTTAGAGGAAGGTGCCCCCGCTCCTTAGTGCAAGGCTAGACAGAACCCTTCTGGGCTGAGGTCCAGCATGTGGGAGGGTCATGGCAGGGAGGCAAGTAAGGCAACTGAAGACACTGACTGAGTGGTGGAGTGAGGCCCTGGGAGCAGAGACTGGAGCTCATCTGGTTGTTATATCATACAGTGATGCGACCCCCTTGACACTATGGCTCAGTGTGTTTTAGTATTTTAGCAGACAGGACTGTCTTTGGGGAGCTAGAAGCCAGGACAGTCTCTGGCTCCCAAGTTGTAGGAAAACAGCACCTTACAGAGTTTGTTTCCCTAATGGATATCAGACCAGTATCTTGAAGCCCAAGCTTCTGTGTCTGCAAATGAAAGCTGAGGAAGGTCACATACTCTCCTGAGACTCTCAGGAGGTCTGAGCACAAGTGTGCCACGGGATGATTGCTTTCCTCTTTGGTGCCTAGGCTGAGAGGGCAGACAGCTAAGCTCAGTGCCAGGGCTGCACCCGGGAGCAGTGCGTAACTCAGACTCCAGACAGATCCTGACTATGCTAACCTGGTCCCATTGGGATGACAGTCTGGGATGCCGGCATCTCAGAAGAATGTCTGATTACTTTCCCCAGTTGGAGCAAGATGATTAATATATACCCAGTGTAGGGCTGGGGTGGGTCTGACAAAGGCAGATAAATGGATATGCTGAGAATGAGAGAACTGGCACCCTAATAGTTCAGAGGATCGCGAAGCTACAGAGACACAGGCAGGTCAAGCAAGAATGTGGAAAAGAGGTCTGGGTGAAAGTCAGAACTAAATGCTATTTCCTTCCCACACAGCTTGCAGAGGCTCTCTGGAAACTGATGGCCACACAGACTAGTTCTTTTCACATGACTGAAGACAGGATCCATGGTTGAATCTTGGTCCTGTGCGGGTGAGCAAGTAATCTAACTCCTTCAATATTCATTTTACTGACCTGTAAATATAATACTATTTCTAACTTAACTGCCTCAAAAGATTTTATGAAGTTCAGTATCTATACATGTATATATATACATAAACATTATAGATATAAGACACTTATTTGTGGGATCTCTCTCTACATGCATGAAATATATGCTTGCCAATTTTAATTTTTAGAGATGATTTATTAACTGAAAAGTGCTATAAAATTATAGTGTAAAAATTATTTTGGACTTTTTGTCTCATTAAAAAGCATTGCATATTTGGTCATAATGGTTACTTATATCACAGTAATTTCAGATAAGGTAGCCCAAACTTTCACTCTTTTTTTTTGGTTTTCTTACTGCGCAGATGTGGCCTCCTTGTGATGCATCCTGTAAGTGTTCAATTTTCTGCCACCAGGTTGAAACCCAAATAGCAGGGGAAAGAGAGAGTAAAGCTCAGGTCCACATGAATCACAGTGATTTTCTTAAATTCTGGTGGTATGGGAAAACACAGTTTCCATTTCTGCTTAACTCTGGCAGTCTTGCTTTATCCACACAATTTCAAGCACATCAACTTGAAATTATATTCTGCAGATACTCTGTGAAGGCATGATTTTGCTCATTCATTATTTATTTATTTCATAGATATTTACTGACTTTGCCTTTTATGAGACAGGCATTGCGATGGTTGCTGGTGAGGAAGGAACAAATCAGCCAGTCTCTGGACACAAAGGGCCTGTGTTCTAGTGGAGCAGATACTGACAAGGAAGAAGAAACTTCGATATAGAATGGTATGAGATATGGAAGCTCAGGGAAATTTGAGAGCATGAGTTCTAAATTTCTAAATGTGTCTTTTTAATAGCAGGCCCTAGTAATTTGACCACATTTGAAAATTCTTTGAGAACTCCATAATCTGCTCAACAAAAAAATAATTTGCACGTATAAGTTACTATACATCTTGAAATATATAGTAAAAAATTAGAAGTCAGGACAAAGTGGGCAATTTCTTAGTTTCAGGCTTTCTACTACCAACATAAATATTTTTCTTGAGACATATTTTGGGTCATGTTTTTTTATTGTATTTCTCTGAAACCGCTTCTCTCCCACCAGGAATATCTGTGGGGTTTCCATTATCTGAGTCATTTAGTCATAACCATCGCACTTTATTTTTTCAGGGTAATTATATCAAAGACAAAATTGTTAACCACTAGGACAAAATGGTATCCTTGCTATTCCTTGTAAAGTGCCTTAAAATAATTCATCTGCAAGTCAAAGAACTTTCTCATATATGTCATTAACTCAGCAATACTTGAGACATTTGCTTTATTAATTTCTCCTGTTTCATTTATTTATTTACCAAAATTTATTGGCACAGTTACTCTGTGTGAGGCCTTTGTTAGGAAATAAATAAATAAATACAATTTGCAGTAAGTTTATAGTCTACTGGCACAAACATACAATTTCACTAAAAATGTCACTTCGAGATTGTTACTGTAGCTCCTGGCATCCTTACTCATACATAATTAAAAAAAATGAAAAAAACACAAAAACCTTTTCATGTTAACATTTTTTTTTTTGAGAATTTTGGGTTCCAACAAGGAAAGAGTTTTTGGCATAAAGATTTTACCTTTGCTAAGTGCTAAATGAATTAAATGAATCATTAAAAAAAAAAGTAGTGAGATAAGATTCAGAGTAGACATTAGTCAAACAAATTTGTCCAAAACTACACTCACTGTGTTATAATGAGACATTATGTATAAACAGTAAAGACTTCTTTTTGCTTTAGGGATCAGAGAATTTTTTTTTAGAAAGTTTGTCTATAGACAAGCTAATTTGCAACTTGTCTTTTCTCGGAGGACTGAGAGTCAGGTCCCACTGGTCTCAGAAATATTACAAAGCAGAGAGAAGACACTCCAAAATTCTTTTCATACAGAATTATAAAGTATCTCACAGTTTGGTTTCTTTTCCTTATTGTTAATTACATTAATTATTTCTTGAAGTACAATTGCTCAAACCCTGGGGTACCATGTTCCAGTTACAATTTTGTAGTGTGGCTTTAGAGTCAAGAATGGAGTGAGAAGTGACAAATAGCCAAAAAGTCAGCAGGGTCTGCAAGGTTCAATTGCTCGAGCCCCTTCGCACACCAGCTATAAAAGGAAAATAGGCTTGTACTGAAAGTAAAAGAAACTGATTGAAATACCATGTCTCTAGTGTCCCCAAACAGGTGCTCATTCAACTACACAGCATGTGGGAGTTCTCCAAGTGCCGTCAGTGCTGAGCTCCCTCACTTGTCACCTACTCACCTTAAGATTTCTAAATGCATCCATATAATACAAGTAAAAAACAATTAACCCCCCCTAAAAAACAAAAAACACAAAGCCAATCCAAAAGCAAAACCAAATCACCTCTATAAATTTGTGATATTGTGATTTTTGAGAATTATATATTTGACCATTGGGATGACCAAAATATATTTCTTATATACAAGGAGGGAACCAAAAACCCTGAAATTTATTTATAAAAGTATTATGTTCATTATTACATATTTAAACTGCAGTCACCTTCAAAGTATTCTTTATTTGATGCAATACACCTATGGAGATGTTTTTTCCACTGCTCAAAATGGTTTTTGAACTCGTCGATTTTGATGCCTTTTATGCTTCTTCCCTTTTTTGTTTCACCTCTTCCACATCAGCAAAACATTTTCCTTTGAGGACTTTGTTCATCCAGGGAAGGAAACACAAAGTCAGTCAGGGTGAGATTGGGTGAATAGGGAGGTTAGGGCATGGGGTCATGCTGGTTTTGGTCAAAAACTGCTGAACAGTCAGAATGGGCAGCTGTGCACATAAATTACCCATCATGAAATGGGCAGATACATAGAGTCTTCAAAAAAATTCTACAGAATACAAATGCAGCCTCTCACAACAATGCCAGCTGGTACACTGATACAGATGGGTTCCTAGAACCCTCACCTAGCAGGGGAAGTCTGTACTACATGGGGCCCTCCCTCCAGAAGATTATTCCATTTTTTTGACGTGTGTGTATTCCTTATATAGAGTAGGGCAAAAATAGTTTTACAGTTGAGTGTGCAAAACATCATTTATTATTGTATTACCTTTTATTAATTATTATATTATTTTCTAATAATACCTGCTTTTGCCCCACCCTATATTTGCTGAGAAGGTTTCTACACATAATTTAAAACTCATTTTTTTTACTGAAAAAACTCCAATTCTGGGAAATGTCTTTATAATAATAATTACTAACAAGTCCTTTTCAAATTACTTAGTTTTCCAACCAAGAATATAGGCAAGCCATTATGATACATGCTTTCAAAAAGGTTTACTTCATTCTCTTAACAAATTACTTTTATGTCTAGAATATATTAAAAGGTCTTGGTTGGTGAGATCTCTAAGGCAACTATTTGTTTTGCCCTTTTTTCCTCAGACATATTTGACCAAATCTGCAGAAAAACACTCTTCTAAAGGTGCTTCTAAATGTGGGATTTCTTTCCAGGATGATTTTGAAACTGAACTTCAAGATGGTATTGGACAATTTTTCCTTCATTTGCTTGATTGTTCTTTTTATTGTTTTGCTCCTAGTCGAGACATTTCTCTTTTTAGCTCCAAAACTTCTGAAAATTTTCCTTCAGAATTTGCATGATTGGCTTTTAAATATTGCTGAAAAAGAGCTTCATGCAGTTTCTTTTTTCACACAACAGATACTGAAATTTAGACTAATTTGCATCTCCCCAATAATAAAGCCCATACTTTAAATAAACATCTAAGTACATCCTATGTTTTTTATCTTGATGACTGCTACTCAGCACTGAGTCACTAATTATGCCGAGAAGTGCTATTATCTTTGATTTCAAGTTTTGTGGGGTGTTTCTGTGGGAAGCCTCAGGGACGAGACAAAAGTGCCAAATGTTCTAATCTGTTCCTGCAAATAAAAATTTGAACTTTCATGATGAACACATGAGCTCAGTTTTCTGTGAAGAGCAAGATTCTGCTGGCTCTGTATTCACAGGGATATGGCGAGATCTCCTAGGAATAAATTATACAAAACTTATTTATTCCAAATTCTGGGTGAAATATGCACTTCTTTTAAAATGCTCCCTGCTATCTAGTGCCTTCACCTCTGCCCTGACATGCAACAGGCGATGAGGACATCCGGCTGAGAGGCTGGGTTTACCTTCTAAACCCAATCTGGTCCTCCTCAAAATGAATTTTTCAAACTGCAATTAAAATGACTCTTATTCCTTAACTGTAACTCTTACAATGTGACTCTGCTGCTTAAAACACTTTAAAGAGGCTCTGATATCTCTGTGGACCTCTGCAATGTAAGTCAAACATCTGAAATCCAGTTTCCAAAGCTGACAAGGGTCCATCACAAATTGGTTCATGTACGCCTCTCCAGCCTCAGCAGTTACCATTTATTTGCTCACATACATTCTAAACTTTTCTGAACTTGTCGTATTCTTTTTCTTTGTGTCTTTCCTTATGATGTTCTTTTTGGTCAAATCACTGTTCCAGAACTTCAAACTTTCTTTCTTGGAAAATTCCTCTTTATCTTTCAGGGTTGGAAAGATTTCTCCAATTACCAAGTTTAGGTCAGTTTCCTTCAGATGTGAATGTGAAAGTGTAATCTCTACTTCCCTTATCACATTATTTTAATTTCTTGGTAGTCTGTCCTTCCTGTGGCCTTCCAAAGGCAGAGATGAGTTCTCTTTTTTTAAATTTTCTCTTTTTATTGTTGTTCAGTTACAGTTGTCCCCATTTCCCCCCATTACTCTCCTCTTTCCTACCAACCCCACCTCCCACCTTCAGTCTTCCTCCCTCTGTTGTCTTTGTCTGTGTGTCCTTTGTACATGTTCCTTGATGGCCCTTCCCCTTCTTCTCCCTGTTTTATTTTTTTTCTGCTTTATTTTTACCTTGTAATGTAGTGCCTTGCACATAGTTGGGATTCAGTAAAACACAAGTTCAGTTAATGAATGTACACTGTAATAGGCAACCACCAGTCCAGAATCCACCAAGAGTCAACATTATAAAAGGAACAGCGTATCTTACCCAAGGTTTTAACGTTTACAATGTGTATTCCTTTCTATAATGTGTTTCTCTCCCTCTCCTTCTACCCAGGTGGGAACAAATAGTCTGTATCTCATTAGAGCTTTCTTCACAATGGGACTCTGATGTGAGGTTGATTTGACAGAAAGCATTAGTGTTCCCTGATACACATGTATACTCCATAGGGGCTGTCACAGTACTTCTTACCCCATATTGTATCACTCTTTTCCCCAATAATCTGTAAGCATTTTAAGAGAGCGAGTTTGTCTGGTTTTCAATGTTGAACCCTGAGTCTAGTAGATAGTAGTAGAGTCTAGCCTATGGCACATTTAACAAATGAAAATTCTATGTCATTTTATGGGAACCTGGGGCACAAAAACACAGAATGGCATGTTTGATCTTCACAACTACTAAATGGTTGTGGAAGCACAAAAGACTAGAAATCAGAATTTTTGATTCTCTCAAATCATTGAACAGTTCTCTGGCCCTCCCTATTTTAAAGACACACCAGATTGTCAAGAACTATGTAATAAATTCCATGATTCTTTTCAATAAAGGCAGCAGCTAGTAGGCACACATGGCAGGAAAAGGTGGACCTCAGCTTCTCGAAAGGAGATGACTCAGGGTACAGTAGTCATGTAGAAGACAAGGGGTCTCCTTTCTGAGTTTGGGCTACGGGTTCATCTCCAGTATGGTGAACAATTTTATTCCATCCACCTTTTTCCCTTTCAAATTCTTCTAGGTACAACATACATAAACAAATAAACAAAAATAATGTGCATACATTTGTGTAATCACTAACCTGGTCAAGAAATGGAAGAAAATAATATCAGCAGCTCGAATGCCCCCCATTGTACTCTCTCCCAATTATATACCCTTATTTCCATGAACTTTCCATCCATTGTCCAGATGTGTTGCTAGTACATAAGGCATATAAGGGAGGAAATGGCATCATCTCTCAAAAGAGGGCTCTCGCAATCCAATAGAAGAGGCAATTTTTATTCAAATAGAAGGAGATAATGCACCAAGAAGCTAGTAATGTGAGTAAAGTATATGGAAACTCAAAAGAGGGAAGCTTTTGTGGGCTGAAGTGGGGAAAACAGATGTCTTCACAGATCAGAAGAATTTCAGGGAGCCAGCTTTTTGGTAAAAAGTCAACTTTCTTGGCCCCACTCCAAATGTAAAGTAAGAATTGATGAGGGAGGGGACCTGAGGTTTAATCTTCCTTCTCTCTCTCTCTGTTCCCCATGTACCACCCCCATTTCCTTCCAAAGAATTTTGGGGATTTTCATAATTACTCATACTGAGAGACATTTTTTTATGAGTAACATTTTTTTCAGCCAGTTGGGACTCATTTAGACTTCATCAGAGTCAGATCCACTATTAGCATCATCTTGGTAGAAACTTATTGGTTGGTGATACGACAGAGATATAGACGAGGGAGAGGAGATAGAGGCTTGTTTTATAGCTCGGGGGTGAGCTGGTTACAATGACCACGGTTAGTGCACTTTTTGATCTTTACTGAGACTGTGTCCAACACAAAATTGGTGTTCATAAATATGTGTTAAATGAATGGGTAAGTTATTAGCTGTCATCTGCTCTCTATCTATGAGTCTATCTCTATTTTGCTTGTTAGTTCACCTTGTCCATTAGATTCCACATATAAGTGAAATGGTATGGTATTTTCTTTCTCTGCCTGGCTTATTTCACTTGGCATAATGTACTCCAGGCCCATCCATACTGTTGCAAAGGGTAAAATTTTCATTCTTTCTTTTTTTACAACTGAGTAGTATTCCATTGAGTAAATACCCCATAGTTGTTTTATCCACTCATCTACTGACAGACACTTGGGCTGGTTCCATATCCATATCTTGGCCATTGTAAATAATACTGCAATGAACATATGGATGCTTATGTTCTTTCAAATTAGTGTTTTGGGATTCTTTGGATATATTCCCAGAAGTGGGATCACGGGGTCAAAAGGAAGATCCAGTTTTAATTATTTGAGTTATCTCTATACTGCTTACCAGAGTGGGTGCACCAATCTGCATTCCCACCAACATTGCAAAAGTGTTTTCTTTTCTCCAAGTCTTTGCCAGCACTTGCTGTTTGTCAATTTATTGATGGTAGCCATTCTGACAGGTGTAACATGATATCTCATTGTAGTTTTGATTTGCATGATGTAGTTTCTCTGATGATTAGTGACATTGAGCATCTTTTCCTATGCCTATTGCAGTGGTGTCAAACTCATTTTCACCAGGGGCCACATCAGCCTCTCAGTTACCTTCAAAGGGCCAAATTTAATTTCAGGACTGTATAAATATAACTACTCCTTAACTAGGGGCAAAGAGCTCGGCACTGCTGCCAGGTAGAAACAAGGTGCCAGGTGGGATAAAACAAGGTGGTGGGCTGCGTTTGACCCACAGGCCTTGTGTTTGCCACGTGTGGTCTATTGGCCATCTGTATGTCCTCTTTGGAGAATTATCTATTCAGGTCTTTTGGCCATTTTTATTGGGTCATTTGTTTTTCTGGTGTTGACTTTTGTAAGTTCTCTATAAATTTTGGATATTAACCTCTTATCAGATATATCTGTGAATATGTTCTCCAATTCTGTGGGCTGCCTTTTTATTTTGCTAATGTTTTCCTTTGCTATGTAAAAACTTTTTTATACCTTTATGGTCAATTAATATTTGACAGAGGAAGCAAGCACATGCAATGGGATAAAGATAGTTTATTCAATAAATGGTGTTGGGAAAATTGGACAAACACGTTCAGAAAAATAAAACTAGACCACCTTCTTATGCCACACACAACAAGTTCGAAATCGATTAAAGACTTAAATGTTAGACCTGGAACCATAAAAAACTGTAGAAGAACACATATGCAGCAAAATCTTGAACATTGCTCATAGCAATATTTTGTCAGATATATCTCCCCAGGAGAGGGAAACAAAAGAAAAAATAAACAGTCTGTTTCTTAAAAAAAAAGTTGCCAGCAAATCTTTGAATGTCTCAGAACCTCCCTCTTTGTATTTCTTTCTTTTTAATCCATTAGTGTTTTTATTATTCTTTTTAAATTTTATTTTAATCATTGTTCAAGTACAGTTTTCTGTCCTTTACTCCCATTCCAACACACCCCCCTCCCTCCCCACCTCCCTCCCATTTCCATCCCCCCTAGTTTTTGTCCATGTGTCCTTTATATTTGTTCCTGTAAACGCTTCCCATTCTCTCCCGAAATTCCTCTTTGTATTTCTATGCAGTCATAGCAACACTCTCAACACAAAACTCACACTCACTCGGGATGCATTCTGGCATAGAGTAATGGGTTATGCAATTAAGGTCCCAGCCTTAGGCTGCTAAAACCAATTTTCACACCTGACAGATCCTCTTGCCTTTGCTCCACTGTCCCTTTTTACTCAGAGTGACTATTTTTTCCTCCATAACAACTTTAACACATGAAAAGAGAGAGCATGGCTGAATGAAATGACGGCTGTCTGATTTTGTTACATTACCTGCTGCAAAATCCTAAGTGGTGTAACTTGGTGCTAGAATTTGAAACAGGAGGGTGAATCTCTAATTGAATCTAATCTACGAATAACCAGAGTAATAAATGAGAAATAAGTGTGGAATTTCATAGCAGTTCAATTTCAGAACTTCTGTATCTGCTTAATTTGAGAACTCCACATAACAACTACCTGTATATTAACAGATCATAGGTGAGTCTCAATTTTTCACCTCAGTGAACATTTTTCTGGCAATAAAACAAGCAGTACTTTCTTTCCTTATTACAGTAAAACTGCCACTGGGCTTCATTTAATAGGAATTAACTGTGAATAAATTACAGCATCAAATTGTGCACCATGACTTGGTGTGAAAAATCTAGGCAGCTGCAAGACTCCTTGAAGTTAATTCAAGCTGAGCTCAGTAGAGAAACCCTTAATTACTTCCTGGAACCTGTGGATCTATTTTCAGTTCTTGATGCCATGGGATCGCATTTTGGATGAATTACCAGCAAATGCTCATGAGTGGCAGCAGTGGGAATGGACCACAGCAATGGGGGTCAGTACATTTTATGCTCAGATTTGCCTGTGGCTTTTATTATTAAGTGTATGTCTACAAATTGGTTTGAGAAATCACAGCTGGATTTAGAGGAATCTATATTTTATATTTGGAAGGAAACTTTGAATCATCTACTACCTCCCATGGAGAACAAACTTCCTTTCTTTGTCATTTCTGACAGATGGTCAGCCTTTACTTATAATGGCTCTTTGGGATTCAGTTCCTCCCAAAGTAGCTTATTTTTCTACTGGGACACAGTTTGAGAAACTAGTCAAAATCTAGCTGATTTCAATATCTTTCTAAATCTAGTTCAGTGAATGGAATCGAGTCTTCCAAATTTGCCTTGATATAAGTTTATCAATGATTGCTCTAGATAAACCTAGAGATTACCTGGCCTTTCCACTGGGAAATTCTGAACCAGAAAATCTCAGTTTAGACCCAAGGATCTGTATCTTACAACATACATCAGATAAGTTTGGGAAACTCTTCTGACCACTTCTCAGACACAAATGTGCATGCAAGAATCACCTGGGGATCTTGTTAAAATGCAGATTCTAATTTAATGAGTCCGTGATGAGACCCGAGATTCTACTTTTCTAATGAGCTCCCAAGTGGTGCCAGAACTGCTGGTTGGCGGACCGCATGTTGTGAATCGAGACTCTAGAGTAATGTCAAACGTTTCTTTTAAGATAAAAGTTCTTAAAGTAGTCTTAGCTTCTATTTCTCTGTATCTACAAGCTAAGAAGCCCTTGATTACTTTAGTATTTTCTCATATGTTCTGGTCTCTATAACCTTTATCATCTTGTTTTTTGTTTTTGTTTTTTTTTTTTGGTCCTGGCTTTATCTTGTTTTGTTTCCGAGATCAGACGAGATCGGGTGCGTTCAGGGTGGTATGGCCGTAGACTATCTTGTTTTGTTGATGTCCCTCATAAAATATTGTAATACACACAGTCCAATACAATTCTCATTCTGTGCTTTGAAACTGGTATTGTAGTGTTCTTCCAATATAAGCTTTGTGATCTGCGACAATCTTTGAATCTTCCTTGCTTTGACTAGTGCTAAGCATGATCTTTCAGAAGCCCACTTACTTTTATTTTGGTGGGTGCATGTTAAATTCTATGTGTTACCCCAGTTAAATTTCGTATTTTTTCTCTTTTTTTGAGAAAAATTTGAATCCTAAATGTGTCACCTATAACAGTAGCTATTCTTTCTGACATTATTTCAAGTTTCCAGTTCTTCATTCATGCCCATCCTTCCCCTTTTTTAATGTTGAAAATACAGGGACAGACCTCTTGGACATGTTAATGGTGATGACTATAAAAGGCAGAGTTGCTAATTTGTATATTTCTAGTGTGGTTTTTAAACAAGTGGGAGTCTACCTCAAATTACTATAATCTGACCATTGCTTTATAATAGAGACTCTATCAGTATTTCAGATATGACAGCTGGTTGTGTGGAACTGCCTTGTGTTTTGAAACTCATTTAGTATCCCTTGACACTACCCCCTAGGTACAAATAGAACTCCCTACACATATTTCCAAATATCCACAGGGAATAGTATCTTCCCTGATTGAGAACTCTCTATCTTAAACTTTACCTTCTTTTGAGAGTATATTATGGAAGACTTTTGTATTCAATACTTTTCTCAAATCTAGTTTCTTTGTGTTAAACTAAGACCATTCCTGGTATGAGAACTAAGACTGCTACTCCCACATAATTTAAATATTGGGAATTAGAACTGAGATCACTTGTGTCAATATGATTTAACTGTTTGCTTAGGAAACTCTTAACCAGGAAGATGAACCTGCAAACCAGTAAATAGTTCTCTTTTTTGCTTGAAGAAATTTTTCCAGAACAGACAACTTAGGGAATTATTTGGACAACAGTTTATTCACCTAGAGACATAGCTTTCTTATCAGAGCAATAGTTTATCAAGACTTGTTTCAAGATCTTGACCTGCTGGTGCAACAACCCTAAATGATGTATCATAAACTTTCCCCAACCCCAGTTAGTTACTCAGATCTGCCTTAACCCACTTTATCCCAGAATCCAAAGCCCCAAACCTTCTCTAACTTCTCCCTTTTGAGACATTATTGAAACTATCACGGTGATCTCCCAGGCTTCAGTAAGTTTAAAGGACTCAGTTTTGTTAGGTTAACAGGTTTCTCTGGTGGTCTTTGTAGAGAGAGCTGACATTGTTTACTGATAAAGGCTTTAAGATATCCTGGTGAGTTTTGATATCTTGATCTATGAGTCCTGTGAAGATGGTGAATACTTGCTCTGAGCTTGTTTGTTAATGATTCGTATGTACTTTTGCAGTTATTCAGGAGAAGAAAAAAATGGAAAAAGATAGTAAAGAAGTGTTAATGTGAATGATGGAAAAGAAAAACAAGGAGTCGAAAGATGGAGAAGATAATGGAGAAGAAAAAAGGAAATAAGAAAAGGTTAGGGGAAACACAATGGGAATTGTGTAACAACAAAAAGAAACTAGAGAAAAAAAAACATAATCAGTTACTTCTTCCCTCTTCTTTTCATCATAGAAATCAGTTGTGACTTCTTGTTGTTGCCAGTCAGCATGATTTTAGCTACAAATATGGCCAAGAAGGAGAAAGACAGAATAGTGAGATGCAGGGGATGAAATACACAGGACATTACTGGTCACTTCATTCCTTATTCTTTAGACAAGGAGTGCTCTATTTTTTTTTTCTTTTGCGAAGAATCCCACCTCAAATTCTGCTGGGCAATTCTCCTGGGGCTTGACTGGGTCAGGACTCCTACATTCTGACCCATAATGCATTCTGATAGGTGTTTATTCATCTATTCTACAATTAATCAAGGCTCATTCTTTATGATTTTTCTAGCCAACTTACGTGTTTCCCCCCTTTTTTATTATGGGGTTTTGATTTTATGTTTTATTATTATTATTGAATATTTAGGTGTATATTACTGGGATCAATCAACTATCTTTTTAGAAAATTGAGATACCTCTTTCTAGTTCTTCTATACATTTCCCTATAATAAATATATCTTAAAAATTATTGCCAGTTATGATTACTCTATCCATCAAAGCTATCATTTAGAGTGGAAAGGCACATAAAATGCTTCCCAGATGAGGTCAAGTTAAAGGAGTTCATCATCACCAAGCTCTTAGTATATGAAATGTTAAAGGGACTTATCTAAGAAAAAGAAGATCAAAACTATGAACAGTAAAATGACAACAAACTCACAATTATCAACAACTGAACCTAAAAACAAAAACAAAAACAAACTGAGCAAATAACTAGAACAGGAACAGAATCACAGAAATGGAGATCACATGAAAGGTTATCAGCAGGGAAGGGGGAATTGGGGAAAGATACAGGGAATAAGGAGCATAAATGGTAGGTAGAAAATAGACAGGGAGGTTAAGAATAGTATCAAATATAGAGAAGCCACAGAACTTATATGTACAACCCACGGACATGAACTAAGGCGGGGAGTGCAGGTGGGACAGGGGCACAGTGCAGAGGGGAATAAAGAGGGGGGAATGGGACAATTGTAATAGCAAAATCAATCAAATATATTAAAAAATGAGATAACATTTTTAAATGTTTTCAGCTCTAAGTTGTAATTTGCCTAATCATGCATAATTTGGATGCTTCTATCAAGTAAATTTATGCAGTTGAGGAATGTGTAGCCCAAGATGATTTGCTAGAAAGACTAACTGACATGAATATATATAAAAACTTTGAAAATAACTTTTTTCTAAAGAACAATTTAGACTTTTCTATAATGTAGTGTAATATTCTACCTCTGGGTTTTTAAAATTTTTCTGGACACAGGACAGTCAAAGATTCATTCTTTATTGGCTCAGAATATGTTCTCTCATTCTTCCTCAGTCTTTGCATTGTGGAGTACACTACTCCCTGTTAAAGAATCGAGAGTAAATTATCATGGAGGAAACTATGGCTCTTTTCATTAAAATGTTTTATTTATTGAATGTGCTGCATATAACTGAAGAAACTAGTCTTAGTAGAAAACCATCTTGTTAACCTAAGCAAACTTGGTTTAACAATTTCCTAAGAAGTAGAAGTCATGAATTAACTTCCCCCACTGCATGAATTTTGTGCTAAATGAGTGTTTATAAAATAACCAAGAATGTCTTCAATTGCAGGCCTGGGTTGCATTATTAATAGTAGGAGCTCTTCCAAGAATGGAAAGCTGATAAGCTGATGGATGTGACTGGAACCAGGTTATGTGGATTTGAAAATGCAACAAAAAAGGGCACAGAGCAAGGCAAGGAAGGAGTGAAAGGTGGTGTAACTACTTTTAGTATCATAAAACCTAGGAACATTGGTCAACCAACAATCCAAGCTAGGCAGAGTATCTCCTAAAAGAAAATGTGTTCTTATTGGGGGCAGATATTTTGTGTGATGCTTTGAATGTGAGAGCAACAGAAGGGACATTGGTGAGGAGTAGGAGTAGTGACCACAGTTGAAGTCTATCACGGGGAGTTTAGTGTGTAACCAGGCCAGCAGAGACACCGCACAGCACTAGTTTAAGTCAAGAAGTTTCAGCCTGATGCTCTCATGGGCACCTGGGGTTTTGAACACCTCCATTCATCCATCCATCAAGCATGGACGGCAGCTGTGAACTATTTCCAAACAGCTGCTAGGAAGCAAACTATTAATATGTTTTTGGCTGGTTTCCATGCTGGTTGAGGTTTAGCCTATAGGTGGGCATAGATCATTCATTGCTGGAATGGGGTTAAAGAAGTCATAACTAATATTGAGATGTGTGGGGTGGAGGTTAGAGGGTGGACAGTGGTAAAGGGTTCTCTTAGGGTGTCCTACTGGAGAGGGCATCACTCCCTCCTCCTAGTTTGTAATTCTAGGTCGTAAGAGGAACCTGGTTGCAACAATCTTTGTTATGATTGTACCTTCTTATGAGCCAAACTACCATCAGAGCATTCATTTATGGTGTTTTATAAAGTATCCCAACAGCTATGTGAACTAGGTATGATATCAGTTTTCATAGATGTAAAAATAAAGAGGTATGAAGAAGGAAACACCTTTCCTTGTCTGACTCCAAGTTCTTGTGCCTCTTACACATATCTTATTGTGGAGACATTCTTTCTACATCTCTAATATCACACAAAGCACTTGCATAAACTGACTTCAGATATAAACCTCGGTAACATAGAGTAACCCATGCTAATGAGGCAAATTAAGCTAAAACAAGGGTCAGATATTCCTACATATTGATATCCCAAGGAAAGATAATTTCCAAGACTACTTCCATAAATCTGGCCAATGACAGCATATATTATTGCAGAGCATGATAGCGTGATGCTGTTCTGTTGTTCCATGTGGGTTACACAAAAGTTATATGAAGTAATTTGTATTTTTTATCAGTAAGCACCATTCTCTTAGATAAAAGGACTGTAGCAGTCACATTCTCCTAAATCATTATAGTTGCTTGGGCTGCTGTGTTATTCATGACTCCAACTATAGGTGTGTTAATCCAGCACTAACACTTAGCAGGCCACAGCAATATCTCTTCTGTGCTCTGTTTAATGTTCAAACATTAAAATTTTATGAATCAATGCAAATAGATAACAAGTGCCCAGGCAGGCCCCAGTTGCTATTGTTCAGGAATGTTTGCTCTGCAGAGTTTTCTGAGATCTGCATACACATTTTCCATCTGGCAGCTGGCTATGTTTTCGATTTTTCCTGCAGATAAAGCCCTTAGGCAATGCCATTTCATGCATTTTGCTGCTATTCCTGCTAAGTGAAGAGCCTACCAAAATCCAAAAAAGTCCTAGTAATCAGTATTATTGATGAACTACAGAAAAAATTATATGCGTGTTGTTTGAATATTCCTCACTTATCCATTAATGGAATCCATGAGAAAAATCCTTAAATGCAAAATGTATGTTTGGTCAACAAGTTACTTTTTATTTCTCTCTTTGTGAAGAGTACATTACTGGTTACCTGCATTTACAAACACAATTACAAAGTGTGGGCAAGTTGGTCAAGTCGGCCTCTTCTACCGCCCATTTCCCAAGTCCTGGCATTTACGGTGCTTCTTGCAGACTCAGTATATCTTGTCCCATCGATTAAACTCCAGTCCATGTGAGCTGTCAGTGTTGCAATATCTGTCATTCCTGGTCCTGTAGACCACATTGTCTCATTTCACAGATGAGTTTTCACTTTAGATTTCCCATTAACACGAAAACCAATCTGTTTGTTTATGATATTTATACCTGCCTATCTCATTCCACATAACTTCCTCAGAAAAAAAGCCCTGTGCATATCTATCGTGATGGATTCAAATAGCTTTTTTGACAGGTAGTGATTTTAAAAAGAGTCAGTTTAGTTTACGAAAAATAAGAACTTGGATGTCAAAGCTGTGGTCTTTGATCTGATTCTATCATTAATGACTGTGGTTTAAGCAACTACCTAGCTAACCCTGGATCCTAGTTTCCATATCTGTAAGATGAGGATGGTGGTCTTGGAGCTTGTTTGGAAGAGGCAGAGAGGTTTATCTACGCAGATACTCACCACCAAGAATGAAAGAGCAGTCCTCCTATATGTGAGAAGATTGGCCTCCTTATTCCCACACCCAGGTTCTCAAAGGAAATGCATCGTACAAGGAAAGAGCGACGAAACACTGCCTGCCCAGATCAGCTTAATTTAATTGCATGGCAGATAGGCAGGTTGCCCTAAATTCTGCATTAGTTAGATGGTTCCTAAGGTGTCCTTCAGTTCCAATTAAGTCAATAATTTACAGACTTTTGTCAGGAAAATGCAAAGTCAGTCAAATAATCAATTGATGTAGTTTATGAATTTCACTTGCTTTGTAATCAAGCTGGTTTTCATGCTAGTAATGCAATGGTGAATGTGGATTCTCAGGTTTTTCTCACAGTGCTAGTTTCAAAGTTCTATCTATTGTAGCACTCAAAACTGCAGCCGCTGGAGTAAAAGACAATCCACACATCTCACTGTAGTGAGTGAAGGAAGAAAGTCTCTCTGGCACATAGGAAATATTCATTAGGGTCTGATATGCTGAAAGAATTATGAGGAGGGGTAAATAAGGCATTGGTTTTGAGGCACAAACAGAAATTTAAAAAGTGGAAGTACTGCTGACATTAATGCAAACATTTTTCATCTTAAACAGGTTCTTCCTGTATTTTGAATGAGCCAGAACAAAAGGATTTTGAACAGAAGTTGAATCGATTTGGATTTATCAAGTTCATACAGTACTAAACATGGCATTTGCAGAAAGGTTCTCGACACTTTGTGTTGAAATTTTCCCTTGATTAAAGTGTTATAGGTCCAATCATTTTTAAAAGATAAATTCTTACAGGAAATGTAAAAATATTAAAATGTATAAAGAAATAATTTACTCTTCGTTTCAATGAAATTCACATTTGAGAGTGGTTTTAGTATTTTGCATCGCTGTGTGTGTCAGTGTGTACATTCTGCAAAAGTTAATTATAGAAATTACGGTTCTGAGTTAAGCTAGTTTTACTTCACCATATGCTCTGAACATTTTTTTCTATTGCAGCAAATAGTTCTCAAAAACTAAAAAAAAAAAGGTGTATTAGATTTTATCAAACGGCTGTATTAAAGTTTTTAAATATTTCCCTATTATTTCATCATAAGAGTGTTAAGGTTTTTATTATATAAGAGGCATTATTCTAACTACTTTACATGAATTGACACATTGAATCCTCATAAACATGTGATGTAGGTGCTCTTATTTTTCTTATTTTATGGATAAGGGAACTGAGTGGCCAAGAAGTTAACGAGTTGACACTAATAAGAGTCACCTACCTCACCTCCCTCGTGTAGATAGGATGACACACCTGCTGGCGTCCACGGATGTTATTTGTTCGCAGAAGAGTCTGTATCATAAAATGCTTTTAGCAGGGCATAACCAATTCATGGAATTGTTAATGGTAAATAAACCCATATTTATACGGAATAGATCCTGGGATACGTCATGTCTGCTATGTAAATGAGTGTGAAATGACGGAATCAGTTCTCTTCTTTGTGTGTGACCTGACTACACACTCTTCTGAGAGGCGCAGTGTGACTGGAAAGGGTCTGGGGAATTGCACTGCTCGTCTCTGAACTCACCCTAACATCCCTGTGCCTTGCAGTTATTTACATACTTGTAATTAATTATCTCCATATTGAGTTATATTTTTTTATGCATTTGAGCCTAATTTAATGATCCCATCCTACATGTAACATCAGATATTTTTGAGGTCTTTTGATATTTAGGGTATGTTGGGAGAAAACTATCTACATTTTATATGTAGAATCACTCACTGCCTTTGTTCACAAATTTTTTTCATAGATGTCCGTGTAGCAAACAATCTTGGACGATAATGTCTCCCTCCAGAGCAATGAGTGGGCATGCTTACTCTCCAGTGAAAAGTCATGAGGTCCCGGCTCCTGCCTTATGTTGCAACTTGTCACATATATGAGGGTTACCTGGCCCTCTTCACTCTCCTCTGTGGAACCTGGGCTGTGAGGATAGGCGCAAGAAAATAATGAGACCGTGGCTATAGAGTCTTATACCTTCTCCAAACCTCCATGAAAATTCTGGAGGTTGCAAAGAATCAGACCCTTTACAGTTCTTTAACAGGGTCAAATTTCTTTTCGGGGGTAGTTTAATTTACAATGTCACCAATAATGGATAGAATGTTTATATATTCACTATTAATAATATTGGCTATTATCATAAAGTAAAGTTTGTTAACTCTAATTTGTTAATTGGCAGCTTAAAGAAGGGTGTTTCTTTGAGTCAATAGAGGCACAGCCCACATTTCGTTGCCCTTCGTTTTGGAGATAATGTGTTTTTACTAATTAACGTTTGCGGCAACCTTGCAGTGAGCAAGGCTAGAAGCACCGTTTTTCTAACAGCATTTGTTTTTTTCTTGTCTGTGTCACATTTTGGTAATTCTCACAATATTTCAAACTTTTTTATTATGATTATATGTGTTATGGTGATCTGTGATCAGCGATCATTGATTTTACTATTGTAATAATTGTTTTGGGGAGTTATGAACCACACCCTTAAAAGAGAGCAAACAATGGAAAAATATCGTGTGCATTCTGACTGCTCCACGGACTGGCCATCCCCCTGTCTCTCTCCCCCTCCTCGAGCCTCACTGTTCTGCACCATAGAATTATATCAAAATTAAACCAATTATTACCCCTAGAATGGGCCTCTCATTGTTCAAGAGAAAGGAACAGTTACACGGCCTTCACTTAAAAGCTAGAAATGATTAAGCTTAGTGAACAAAGCATGTCAAAAGCCGAAAGAGGCTGAGAGTAAGGCTGTTTGCACTAATTAGCCAAGTTCTGAATGCAAGGAAAGTTCTTGAAGAAAATGAAACGTGTTTTCCAGCAAACACATGAATGATAAGAAAGTGAAACAGCCGTATTGCTGGTATGGAGAAAGTTTTAGTGATTTGGGCAGAAGGTCAAACCACCTTCAACGTTGACTTTAAGCCAAAGCCTAATCAGAGCAAGACCCTAACTGTCTTAAACTCTAAAAATGTTGAGAGAGGTGAAGAAGCTAGTAGAGGTTGGTTCATGAGGTTTAAGGGAAGAACCCATCTCCACAACATAATAGTGTAAGGTGAAGCAGCAAGTTATCCAGCAGACCCAGCTAAGATAACCAATGCAGGTGGCTATACTAAGCAACTGTTTTCAATGCAGATGAAGCAGCTTTATCTTGGAAGAAGATGCCATCTAGGACATGGTATAGATAGAGGGGAGAAGTCGATGCTGGGCTTCAGAACTTCAAAGTTCAGGATGACTCTTTTTAGGAACTGTGCAGCTGGGTGACTTTAAATTGCAACATATAATTATTTACCATTCTGAAAATCCTAGAGACTTTAGGAATTATGCTAAATTTACTCTGGCTGTGTTCTATAAGTGGAACAACAAAGCCTGGATGACAGCACATCTGTTTACAATACGGTTTACTGAATATTTTAAGCCCACTGCTGAGGCCTACTGCTCAGCAAAAAAGTCCTTTCAAAGTATTGTTGCTCATTGACAAGGCACCTGGTCACCCAGGAGCTCTGACAGAGATGTACAATGAGATTAATGTCATCTTCATTGCCTGCTAACACAATAGTCATTCTTCAGTCCATGGATCAAGGAGTAATTTAAATGTCCAAGTCTTAATATTTAAGAAATACCTTTTGTAAGACTAGAACTTCCATGATTAGTGATTTTTTCTGATGAATATGGACAAAATAAATGGGAAACCTTTGGGAAAGGGTTCACCATTTTAGATGACATTCAGAATGTTTGTGATTCATGGGAAGAATGAAATGTCAAAATATCAACATTAACAGAAGTTTGGAAGAAGTTTATTCAAACCCTCATGGATAACTTTGAGGGGTTCAAGACTTAACTGGAAGAAAAAACTGCAGATGAAGAGGAAATAGAAAAAAAAAAAAAACCCAAACAACTAGAATTAGAAGTGGAGTCTGAAGATGTCACTGAATTGCTGCAATCTTATGATAAAACTTGAATGGATGAGGAGTTGCTTCTTGTGGATGAGCAAAAAGATTTGTTTCATGTGATGAAAACCACTCTTGGCGAAGATGCTGTAAAGATTCTTGAAATGACAGCCAAGGATTTGGAGTATCACATAAACTTAGGTGATAAAGCAGTGGCAGGGTTTGAGAGGATCGACTACAGTTTTGAAAGTTCTACTGAGTGTAAAATGCTATGAACCAGCACTGCATGCTATGGAGAGATTGTCTGTGAAAGGAAGAGTCAGTAGATACGGCTGACTTCACTGCTGTCTTATTTTAAGAAATTGCCACCACTGCCCCAGCCTTCAGCAGCTACCACCTCGATCAGTCAGTAGCTACCAAGACCTTCCATCCTCAATCAGTTTATGACTTGATGAAGGCTCAGAGGATGGTATTTTTTTTGGAATAAAGCATTTTTAATTGTTATATACATTGTTTTTTAGACAATGCTATTGCATACGTAATAGGCTACAATATATTGTAAACATAGATTTTATATGTATTGGTAAACCAAAAATTCATGTGATTCACTTTATCATGATATTTACTCTATTGCAGTGGTCTGGAATTGAACCCCCACACAATAACTGTGATGTATGCTTGTATGTTCATTTTTATAATTACTAAAGGAGTATCATATGGTGTTATATTTGCTTTTGTTTATTTACTCTCAAAATAGACTCTCAAATTCCAGTATATAAGGATACTGTCTAAAATATTCTTTATTTATTATGGGCTTATCACTGTCCAGCATCTATGACAGAAAATACTTAGTGAATTGAATAAAGAAAGGGATGTGTTGATTAATGGTTCTGCCATAACCTTCTCTGGCTCTTAATATTTATTCTCCAGATTAACTGTTCCTTTGTTATTTAATTTTCTTGAAATTTCAACATCTTCCTTAAAAATTTGCTATTTTTTTGAGAATGATTCCCCATTAACACTCTGTTCCCCTTTTTCTCAGAAACCTTTCTCTCTTTTTGGCTGTCTGTTGAAGTAATCCTTTGTTTCTAACTTCACAAAAGATAAAACTGATCCCATGTAAGTTGTTTCACCCCAACAGCCATAAAAAGGGAATCATATTTTCTATTTATCTGTTTCTTAAAGACTAACCAGTATTAGTCTTAAATTCAACACTCTCATCTTAGCTAGCACCTACCTCTTCCATTTGCTTTGATGCTTCTTGTTTGTCTGTTTGAATGAATTTTCTTCCCTAATCTGTGAGTGGAGGATTTTATTCGCCTCGGTGGTTTTTATCCCATCAGAGAGTTGAAAGCTTGTTTTCCATAGGGTGATGTTAGCAGTGATTTCTGAAATTCTCATTCATGTACACCAGATTAGCTTGTGTCTTTAAATCTCATTTCAAAAAATAAGTATTCCAAATATATTAAACTGATTTAAAATTGTATACGTACATTTATAGTCATCTACATGTATATTCTCATGTATATGTTAAGTATTGCATGTTGGTACAAACCTTCGGGACAACAATTTGCCCATTTAAATCAAGAATCTTAAGAAATAAAAAATGTAATTCTTAATGAATTGTCCTAATGACATCATCTGAAATATAGTAAAAAAAAAGTGTTTTATGCTCAGAGACAATCATTGCAACATTATTTCTAGAGCCTAAGATGTTCAGAAAGTTAAATATTCAGCATTAAAAATTAAGTAATTTAAAATGTTTAGAAGAATCTTAATTTACATTAAAATGCATACATGATAATGTTTAGTGATAAAGCAAAAGTTTTTAAGAAATCACTTTGAAGTACTATCAGTGATTAAATTTAGGGATGAAACAATTTTAATTACTTTTTCAATTTAATAGTGTATTATCTAAGATTTATTTTTGCTTCCCTGTAAAATAGAAATAATAAATGAAGTTTTTTGATAAAGCATTATGCAGAATTTAGTGAGGTAATAGATGCAAATTGCCTATTACAATGTGTTATGCATTGTAAATGTATTATTAGAATTAGCTGTTATTGCATGGACTAATTTTAAATTTTTTGTTAGTATCTGTTAGTAAAAACCAACATTGCACTTCATGTTATACTAACTCTCTTTCTTCCCAGCATTATATTCCAAAGTCAGAAACTGATATTCAGGTAAGTTAACTAGTCCAAAGTCATTGTAGTAATGAGAACAAAATCATATTTAAATGCAAGTCTAATTGCAAAGTCCATGCTCTTAATTACTGTGGAAGACAATTGCCTCAGGCATCACATATGTAACTGAAAAGCAAAAATATAAAATCTTTCTTAATAAATAAAAAAGATTCCCAATTTCTGCATGTACTACACAATTCTAGTGATAGAGATAACTGTGTTTATGTTGTCAACAATAAAATTCCTTGAAACAATTCCAATTTATACTCACTTTAGCCCTGCCTTAGGATTATCCCAGAAAGATGAATACCTGCTTCTTCTCTTCAGATTTTCATATTGTTAAATAAAGAGATCTTACAGCCCAAATTTCATATCCTGTGACAATGTCCTCATAGTACTTTTTTGAATTTACCATAAAATATACTCACAAAGTATTTTGTAGCCTTTGAGATTTTGAGACAAAATTGGGACTAAAAGAAGAGTAGATATACATGGATAAATAAACAATTTGGACCAAATTTATTGTCTTTCAAATACAGTTACTCCTTTGAAAAATATAGATTTTTAGAGGATTGCTTTAATCTGAGAATGCGTACTTTTTAGAATTACCATATCAAACTTGCATATGAGGAGATGCTTCTAAAGTGATTAAATGTCTTCAAAAACAATTTTATTAGTCAATTTAAATAGTTCTCATAATATTTTTACATTGTTACTATATCCTTGAGAATATGAAGTTAAAAACATAAACCTTTTTATTTTTATTTATTGATTTTAGAGAAGGAAAGGAGAGAGAAAGAAAGAGAGAGAGGGGAAAAAAATCAATTTGTTGTTCTGTTACTTATGCATTTTTTGGCCAGTTCTTAAATGTGCCCTGATTAAGGGTCACACCCGAAACACTGGCTTATCAGATGACACTCTAACCAACTGAGCTCCCTGGTCAGAGGTAAAAATATATAAACTTCTAAAACCATATATTGAAAGACAAGGTAACAGAAAAGCCCCAATCAGAGTATCAAAAAATTATTTTAAAGATGAGGATAGTTTAAGGGACCTCTGGGGTAACATCAAGAACAATAAGATCTGCATCATAGTGATACCAGAAGAACAACAGAGAGAAAGAGCAAAGGATCGAGAACCTGTTTGAAGAAATGATTAAAAACTTCACTAACCTGGCAAAGAAAATAGATGTATAACTATATCAACTTTTAAAACTTGGCAGTCAGGGGTGAAAATCTACTTATTCTGTGGCTATCCTAAAAAATTCACTTTTTAAGTGAAGAATTGATTCCATTTAATTCTAATTTAGTTATTGATATATTTAGTCTTAAATCCATTATCTAACTGTATAGTTTTCTGTTTCTCCTGTTCATCTCTGTTCCTGTGTCTCTCCTTTCTTGCTTTCTTGGATGCTGGTTATCTTTTACCATTCCTCTTTGTTCCTATTTTAGGAAAGACACAGTTTTTCTATTTTTTTTTAGGGTTTACACACTAACCTACATCTGTAACATATCAAAATATAATGCTGTTTATTACTTCCACTAACTGCTTATACAATACAAGGAACTTAAAACACTTTAATTCCATTGATACTCCTAATTTATGTTATTAAATATTTTAAATATATCTAAATATTTAAAATATAAAAACATTATTATCATATAATCAATGCTCATTTAAATGTGCCAATATACAATATATTTCCATTGACCTGGCTCGTCATTTATCTCTGCACCTTCATTATTATTATTATGCACCTTCATTATTATTTTTCATTGATTCAATTTTCTTCTTCCTGAAGTTTTCCCTTTGTAGTAAGCTGAGATTTTTATTTGGTAAGGTCAACTTGGAGAAAATTAGCATGCTTTGCTTTTTGCTATTCCCATCGTTCTTGCTACTAATAAAATGCAATGGAACAAAATGAAAAGCAATTACTTATGACCCTTTCTAGCCTAATATAGCATGTGTTTTCCATTTCTGCCTATTACTTTCCTTTTGTTATTTGCAAATAGCTTATTTTACACACTTGCTACTAAGTATAAATGATAACATGTGGCCCCCTTTGTCACTGATATTGTATTACAAATAATTGTTTCCTATTTGTCTTCATAATTATTATTTTTCACAGCTGTGTAATATCCCACTATGTTACTTCACCATAATTTGGTAAGCCTTTCCCTATTGTTGAACACTTATTCTATTATAGGTAATGTTGTACTAAGTAAGCCTTGGATACATGCCTTCTTTCTTTAGTTGAATTATTCTCTCAGGATAAATGTCCTAATGTGAAATTACTATATCAAAAGTCATAAAATATTTGTTTTTTGCTACATATTATCATATTCCTTTCAGAAATATTAATCTATACTGACATGACAGCTTACAAATGCATCAATTTACCTATATTTTTTTCTGGATGCTATCACCTTTGATAATGATTTATTAGTTATCATAGCAAGGCTTTACACTGATTTAATCATTTCATTAAACATTTGGTTTTAATAATAATGTCTATTAGGAATGCCAGTATTGCCGTATTTTCCAGTAGCAATTTGAACTCATCTGTTTTAGCATGATTCCTACAAAGAAAAAGTAAATATTTGAACAAGTTGATTAATAATTGGCTATTAGCACTTTACTTGCAAAAGTATATGGTTTTGAAAGTTTGAAAGTTGCTTTTATATGTAATTTAAACTGTGTTAAAATAATTGATCTGTTTAGCAGACCTTTTCATAAATACTGCAAGCTTTAAGACAATCTCTGTTAATCAAGTTAACTACAAATTCAGTACTTTGAATTAAACATTACTTTCCTAAGTGTGTCAAATGAGGGCAGTAGCAGACTCAAATTTTCTTAATCATGTATTTTTTTTTTCACTGTTCCAATGTAGACATTGCTTTGAGAATTCATATTGAACAGACTGGCTCAGCAATGCTAAGATAGATTTAGTATTTAAAGTTCAGAAAATACCAAAAGGCCCAAAGGTTTTCTTCTGCACTAAAATAGCAAATCCTATTGCTTAGAATATCGGAAGAGAATAGAGGACCTCACCATCTTCCACACACCATTTCTTGGTGTTTTCCTGGATAGCACTGCCTTTCTCAGGGGTTTGGAGATCACATGAATCTGCAGTCTGTTTTGACTATGCTTGGTAATATAGAATTGATAAAACTCAGTTGGTCAAAGTTGCGTATGTCTACCAATTTGGGCAATTTCTAAATGCATTCTCCAAATAAATGCTCATAAAAATTGGACTGGCTTGTACCTTTATAAAAAAATGTATGGATTTCATAATATAATACATTGGAATGTCTTTTTACTCTCCTAGATTAAGTTGTTGCCTGCCTTAAGGGGATAGCAATTTATAAGTTGTTTTAGTTTTTTTCTAAGCTAAGAAGTATTACATTTCTGTAGAGACATTGCTATGAAATCGTTAGGTTAAATTGGCCTTCTTGTGGTATACATATATATGGCAATTCAATTCTTTTATATTTCTTAGATTTACCCACTTGTACATCAAATGCTTGCATAGGGAAAAATAAATATGTTGAATTGATTAACGTATTTCCCAGAGAAATTAGCTCTTTGCAAGACTAATTCTTATTGATTAAGAAAACTTATTAACATAAATCATCAAGAAATAAACTACTCTATCCGAAGTCATATTTTATTAACATATACTTGACCAAGTCTAAAATTAAAGATAATTACTAACTTAAAAATACATCAATTTTTAAATATCAATTCCATGCACAAAATATCAGAAACACAACACTGTATTGTATTGCAAATCAAAAACTATTGTTCTTTGAAGACAAATGTATTAGACAAAAAAAATGTTCTATCTGATTTGAGAATAAATTTTCTTTATTCTTTTAAGTTTTGGGCTATACATGTTAATTTGGTCGAAATATTAGAGAAAACTGTGTAAAATGTTCATTAAGTATCTACTTATTAATTTATCTATTAAAAAGTCCTGTTGTTATACTTTTCTTCCCAAATTACTGTGGGACCTCTATAGTGTTTTCCATGGAAGCACTGAACAGAGTGTTTTGTCAAACCCATTCACACACACACACACAATTTTCAAATATGTATATGTGTGGTGATTATTATATAATATAAAAAGTAGGTGTTTGGTTAGAAAGTTGTGCTTTATGCTCTCCTTAATTATTATTCCAGAAATAAAACAACTACATTCAGAAATTTTCTTGTTACACTAGGATGCATAGCAAGTAGAGTAAGTTACTGATTTTAACAATTTATGGGTTCAGTCTCTAATACAGTGATTAGAACTTTTAGTCATCGAGATGAACTTCTAGTCATCAGGCATCCCTGCAGGCTGGCCTGTGGATGATTTTGCAGCTTGGGGAAACACCTGGGTACAGTAAATACACAGTGCAAAGAAAGACACTACAGTTCTGTGTATATTTTGAATAATCATCTCCTCCTTCCCCTCCTCCTCCCCTCACACTGCTTCTCGGTAATTAGGTAACGCCATAGTGCTGATTTAGGGCACCTCATTTCTTTTTAAAGTTACTTAATACCTCTAAGCCTCAGTTTCACCAACAGTAGAGATGATAATAATAGTACTTAGTCACACCATGGTTGACATTTTAAATGAATTAATGGATGGTATGTTTAGATGTGAAGTACAGTAAGCTTTCTATGAGTGTTACCTATTATCATACTTAACAACTTAATTTTACTCATGTATAAAGTGACATAGACATAATAAAATTTTCTTCTACAAAAAGCAGAATACTTGGCTTATATCATGGCCTATCCTTTCTCTGACTTCTAAACCCTGCACTGTGTTAGAACTGTAACTGTACATACAAGAAAGATCTCATTTTGGAGTTGAAAAGAAAATATTCAAGTATGGAAAAAAGGATTGAGGTAGAGCTGATGATAAAGTAAATCTTTAATATGTTTGGAGAATTGCTCCACTGATCAAAAGGATGAAACGGTTTTCATTTGAGGCCAAGCAAATAAACTAGGTCTCAAATAGAGATGCTCTAGGTCAGCGTGTTCTAACTTTTCTTCACTGGGGCCAAGTTCAGCCTTATCTTCAGACTTTCGATGAATGATTGTCACTTTTATCCATAGGTGTCAGTAAAGTGAAGAGGAAATAGTTAGGTTTCAAATCAGACAATCCCTGATAAAAGCGCTATTGTCATCTTTGATGCAAGATAATTGAGGGACTATGAGTAATTTTGTGTTGGATCTTTGTGTAATGGATCTTTTGTTTTCAAAAGATAAAATATAAATAACAAATGCTAATTACATTTAAAATAATGCTAATATAAACTCTTGGGAACATCTAATTATATATAATAATATAGTAATTGTATATAAAATTGGAAAAATATACGTGTGTGTATATATACATATACACACACATATATAAAAATTGGGGAGCATGTAACCAGGCTTATTTTCCAAATCCAAGTAAATTCCAAATCCAAATAAGTTCCATTCATTAATGTAAAAAATAAGCAAGCACATGTATTATGAATTTATGAATAACCAATATAAATAGTTTAACTATTAATTCATAAACATAATAAATAAATTCATATTATGAATCCATTAGTTTTCTGTATAGAAAGCTACTCAGAAAGACATGTTTTAGGGTACAAATGACAAAATTATTCTCATAAAGTTTCCAGTGTGAGAAATTGGTAATTGTTTCCTGGAACACTGTATTGAGAAAGATTCTGAAGATGTGTTCAGACTCAATAGGAGAGCGGACCATAATAAAATAACTATTAGTGTCTGCTCTCAGATTGGGAGATGAAAATTGTTTTTTAGACACAAATTAGTTGTCATTTTTATCTTAAAGCCTCAGCCAAATGGATAAGAAAGAAACTGGTTTAATTTTCTCAGTGTGGCTAAATGCTCTTTTTACTATATTTTAGGGTATCACTGATTCTTTATACTAGCATTTTTTTTTATTACAGAAAATATAAGATTCCATATGAAACCACTAAAAGTAGTAGTAAAGGGAAACATATTGGTTTTAATGTGAGTATTTTAACATAAGACATGCTAAGAATTCAGAAAATAACATATGGTATTATATGATCAATTAATTTTATTTAGCAGTTTTGTAAAGGTTTTTGGTTGTTTGGAGAGTAATGGAAAGCCTATTGTCTAGCATGCTTTGCCCAGAATATTTCTCCTACAATTAGAAGGAATATATACCAACATGAGCTGAAATTAAACAGCTTAAAGTTTGATATTCCCAGAAAATGGGGATAATACCTAATATTTAAAATATTATCAAACTTAAAGAACGATTACAAACTCAGAATGTTAGAAAGGAAAAGACCCAAAGAGCAGTGGTTCACAAAATTTGCTGTATATTAAGCTCTCCTGGAAACAATAAAAAACAGCAGCAAACAAAGATACGTCATATACATAGAGATTCAAATTCAGTTGGCCTGGGGTTGTTCCCAGTATGACATATTTTAAAAGCACCCAGATGATTATGTAGTCAGCATTGGGCTTACCTATTCAATCACTCAGTTTGTGAATGGAAAACCAGAGGCCTGAGGAATGGGCCTAAGTTCAGTTTCCTCTCTGATGTAGTTTTATTTCACTTATTTATAAAGCATGAAATATATAAATATCAAGTGTTTTTGACAAATATATATTTGGGATAACTCCTGTTATAGCTCTGAATTTATGTTATAATAACATATCCAGTCAGTAGAGAAAGGATATTCCAGTTAGTAAATGATGCTGGGATAATTCACGACTGATTTAAAAAAAAAGGAAAAACTCATGGCCTATATTCAAAGTTAGTAAAATTAAAAGGTCAATCAGAATCATACAACTTGAAAATGAGAAGTGGAAGGATTGAAAAAAGAGTGAATTTACAATGATCTGTGGGATATCAAATGCCTAATACACATATAACTGAAGCCCTATATGTAGAGAGAGGATGAGAAAAATATTTAGAAAAATAATGGTAAAACTTTTCCTCCTCAGTAAAAAACATCAGTTTATAGACTCATATAAGCATTAAGCCATAAGAAGGATAAAAACAAAAAAATGTATACATAGGCACATCAAAGATAAATTGCTGAAAACCAAAGATAAACACAAAAATCTAGACAGCAGATCTTAATATAAAAAGAAATACCATAAATATGACCTCTGACTTCTTGTTGGAAACAATAGAGGAGTGAAGACAGAATTTTACATCCTGTGAAATATATTTCAAGAATGAAGACAAAATAAAGACATTTTCAAATAAATTAAGACTAACAGAATTTGTCACACTCAGACTTATAAGATATGTTGAAGAAAGGTTTTCAGACTGTAGAGAAATGGTATCATAGAGAAATTGGCTCTTTAGGAAGAAATTTTAGCAGAAATGTTACCAGAAATGATAATTATATCTGTAAATGTAAAAGACTACTTTTTCTACTTATTTTTAAATATGAAATGGTTACTTAAAATAACATTATAACATATCGTGTGTTTAGTAGCTATATAGATGTACCCTACACAGAAATCATAGCACAAAGTGGGTGATGTCAAGGTTCTTATGTTTTATGTGAATATTAATCCTAACTACTTTGAATTAAGTAGCATATTAATTCTAATAACTTTGGGAAACATTATGAGGAAAAAAACAAAAATTAATGCCAAGAAGTATAGAAAAGAGCCAAAAGATAAAATAAATAGGGATTCTTAAAAAATTCAGTTAACAGTAGGAAAGTCAGTAATAAGTAACAGAGAAGCAAAAACAAAACAAAACAAAACAAACATAAACAAACAAAAACTAGATAGTACAAACAGAAAACAATTAGTAAAATGAAAAAAGTAAATCCACCATACCTATAATTACATAAATCTATCTATATCCATAGTTACATAAGCATAAATTGACCAGTTACTATAATCAACTGGCAGATATATGTGAAAAAGAAATAAAAACCTGGCTGACTCAACCAATACATGATGTTTAGAAGAGATTCATTTTAATGTAAAGACACATAGAGGTTGAAATTAGAAGATGCAAACCAAAGTATCAAATAAGTAGTAAGAATAATATAAGGTGATAAAGGCAAAATATATTACCAGAGATAGAGATATTTAAAAAATCATTTGAAATAGATTACTTCAGCAGAAAAAAACATTAAGAAATGTGCATGCACCTAAAAACTGAGGTTCAAAATACAGAGGTTCATAAAGTAATAATTGACAGGTGTGAAAATAAAAATAGACAAATGCACAAACATAATTTAGGACATTAATACCACTCTTTCAATGATTGATAGAACAATCAAACCAAATACCAGTAAAGACATAGAACATCTTTAACCATCTTGACCAAACTGACATTTATAGAAAACTACATTTAACAACCATCAAATGCACATTCTTTACAAGTGCGCAGTGCACATTCAAAAAGATAGGACACATGCTGAGCCATAAAAACAATCTCAGTAAGTTACAAAAGACTGATATATCTAAAAAACTTCTAGAAAAATCATGGTGAAAGAATAAATAAAAGAGTTAATTTGAAAGTTTTCAAAGAGTAATGAAAATATATTACCATTTGTGAGACTAAGCTAATGCAGTATTGGAAGGAAATTTTCATCTTTAAATGTCCTTATATTAGGAAAAAAAGGAAGTTTTAAAATTAGTGATCTAAAAGCAGGGGTTGGCAGACAATGGCCTATGGGCCAAATCCTGGTAGGGATTATTTTTTCATAGCCCATCAAATAAAAATGGATTTTATATTTAAATGCTTGGATTGGGTTGGCCAAAAAGTTCATTGGGTTTTTTTGATAAGATAGTTCTATAATGCTTGGCTCTATAAGATGGCGGTACAATTCTCTTTAACTTCATTTGAAACAATTTTGTTAGACTGTATTGTGATATATGTCATATCAGGGTGCATTTTGAAAAATACTTATCAAAACTGTTGAATTTTCATGTAGCCATTTTAATATTGAGGATGGAAGAAAATCTGCAACATTTTTGACATGTTATGCTTTATCAAGAAAGGTAAAAATGCAACTGAAATGGAAAAGACTCGGGCAGTGTATGGACAAGGTGCTGTGACTGATCGGCCATGGTAACAGTGGTTGCAGTTTCATGCTAGATAATGCTCCACAGTTGGGTAGAGCAGCAGAAGCTGATAGAGGTCAAATTGAGACATTGAGAACAATCAATGTTATTCCGTATGGGAGTAGCCGACATACACAAATATCCAAATAATAAAGTCACTGGTGAAAATGAAAAATGGGTCTTTTATTTTATGGGAAAAACTAAATGGACACTTTCGCCAACCCAATATTTTAAATAGTCATATGTGTATATATTAGAATATCCCCAATATACATATCTATAGACTATCTTCATTTTGCAAAGTTTCAAGTAAATACTATTTGGTCATTCAACAAAAAGTTTACCAACCATGACCTAATATTAAATTTAAAGAAACTAGAAAAGAATACCTAAGTAAATCCAAGGAGAAGGACAGACATAAAGACAAGAGCAGAAACTGTGAAATATAAAACAATAGAAAGCATAACAAAGCAAAAGTTGGTTTTTTGAAAAGACCAACAAAATTCATAAATCTCTACCTAGATTGATTGAAAAACTAAGAAAGTATATTAATTGCCAATATGAGAAATTAAATAGTAGATATTAGTTGAGATTTGGTACATATTAAAAGATTAAAAAGGTTATATTTATGCTAACAAATTTAATAATTAAGAAAAAATGGACAAATAGTTTGTAAAGCACAGATTGTCATAATTGACACAAGATGGTGTAGAAAAATAGGGTGTTTTTATATGTAGATTAGCATCACGGAATTTGTTACTAAAGAAAGGAGAGAGGGGGAGAGAGAGAGAACAAGCTCCAGGGCCAGATGGCTTCATTGATGAATCATTTGAAAGATGTCTCTAGTTCATCTCTCTAGCCACCTCCCTCCATCATCCATGTGCCGCAATCTCATTTCATGTATGAAGCTTTTCTTAGAGATTTGTTGCCTCCTACCCTCAAAACTTTCATGGACACTCTAAAAGGAATCCCAAGTATGACTCTCTTTTTTTGTCCTACTGTTTTCTGTTCCCCTTATCCACATCAACATAGCAGAATCTTTGTAATTCTCTATGTCGCATGTCATTACGTCTTCTGCCTCAAGATGGCATGTACCCTGCTTTCTTCTTGGAGACCATTGTGGTGGAGAAGAAGCCAGTAGGGAAACAGGTTTCCACATAAAGGAAGATAAAAAAAAAAAATGACCTCCTTTAAAGCAATTCTCTTTCTATCTGGCTTTTTTCCACAGTTAGTGATGAGATTATAGATTTTCAATGTAAAGTGCCCATTGCAGCCAACAGGCAATATAAATGTGTGAATCAAGGCAGATTAAGCCCCAAAATGATTATAGTTCTTGCAGTCTGGAGAATACATTCTCTATATTAGAAGGCTTAAAGTTTGCTTTATTATTATTGTTATTATTAATATTTTGCCTTCTTTAGCAAAGAAGATGAATAAATAGTCTGGTTGGTTCTTAGTGTGGACAGCATGACCAATAAAATATCATTGGTCCGATTAAGATAGCATAAAGTATATAAAACAAAGTTGAAGTCACTTATGTCAACTACAAGGGCTGTCAGTCAGCCATGATGTCTTGGTTCCAGAGGAAAATTGCCTAAATCAGAGTAAACACCTCTGGCAAGGAAACAGGTTTGCCCATGTGGTCAGAGTAGCCGGGTCTGCAGAGCAGGATCCCCCATAAATAGGCTTCTAGGGAAATTCCACACTTGGCATCAGGGATGCTAAGACATTTATCAAAAAGACCCAGAAGGGTACAGTACACCACTGTCAAGGTATAACTGAGGCAGGTTCCAGACCACTGCTGAGACAGCTGAGCTCCACACACCAGAGCGCTGCTCCATGACACTGACTTCCCTTGGCATCAGCCTCCAGAGGCTCTGACCTACTGGACTGAGGACTTCACTGGCCCTGGTACCCACCTGGCTCCAGAGATCCTTCCTTGAAAGTACTGACAACTCCCCTGCTCAATATGCTTTCTCCTGGAACTGCAGACTGAAATTCTGGGACTTGGGTTCGTTATCCCCCATTGATTGCTCTGTGTGTGTTAGAGTGTGAATAGGATATTAATATGTGTTGACATTCCACTTTGAGTGAACCTGCATTTAATAAAAGCTGAATGAATAGCATAGTTACTGTGTGTGACTCTTGTCTATTCCTTGGTGCTAGGCTGCTCAGTAGGCAGCTAGCTAAGCAGTTGCCCAACTGACTTGTAGGAAAGACTATATCAGGAACATACACTCGTGATACTTAGTTGGTTGCCTACAACTCAGTCACATTGTCTAAATTGTTTGTCATTTTGAATTGCACCATTTTATTTATTTTAAATATGCAAGTGTACTAATTTCCAAGAGGAGATAAAAAGTCACTGCATCTAGCCCTGGCTGGTGTGGCTTACTTGGTTGGGTGTCATTATGCAAACTGAAAGGTTGTGGGTTCAGTTCCCAGTCAGGACACCTGACTGGGCTTGTGGGTTTGGTCCCCAGTTAGGGTGTATATGAGAAGCAACTAATTGATGTTTCTCTCCCTTTCTTTCTCCTTCCCTTCCCCTGTGTCTAGAATCAATGATCTGTGTCTACCTTAGACGAAACTTAGTGAAGCAAATAAGCAAAAGCACTTGCAAAAAATTAAAGAATGAGTGGAGATGCATATAAAAACATGGACTGTTAAAGTAACTATTACTGAGCTTTTGCTAACTTTTGACAAGTAATAAAACATACAGCCCCTGTTTCTTAATCTTGTTTGCACTGTTTTTAATCTTGACAGTAAGTCTGAAGTAGGCAGGATCATATTTATTATTATTTTTTATTGTTCTATTTTGGTTGTCCCAATTTTCCACCATTGCTCCCACCTGCCCTCCCCCCTCCTGCAATCAATCTCCACCCTGTTGTTCATGCCCGTGAGTCATTTACACATGTTCCTTGAATAGTGCCTTCCCTTTCTTTCTCCTCTTCCTTCCCTCTCCCTCCCCTCTGGTCACTGTCAGTCTGTTCCTTAGAGAAAAACAAAGCATTTTTCTATGCCTCTGGTTCTATTTTGCTCATTTGTTTGTTTTATATTCTACTTTCTTATGAAAAGGATTCAGAATGGCTAAGATTAAATAAATATAGCAAGCTGAAAATATGTAAGCAACAGATGAGACTAAAGGCTTAGAAATAAAGTACATTTGCATATGAAATTAGTACCCAGCATATATACTATAAACTTACACACATTTGCTAAAGGTGAACATTAATTTGGCTCTAAACTAATGAGCCACTATTAATACTATAACTCATAGTGTCCATAAGATAAAAACCCATCCAGACGTTTCGGATGAATCTCTTTCTGGAAGAGAAATTGTAAATGAGTTCCTCTTATGGGTCTTCACAGGGAGCATATGGGATAGAAAGTGTTCTCAATAACAACTAATCAGCACATGTTGTGATAACCATAACAGGCTATTTTTATGACATTCCTTTAATATAAACTCATGTCACAAAGTAAGAATACTTTCAGGGGAGACTGAGAAGTGATAGCATATCCATCTTTGTTTGGCAGAGGAGGAAGTGGGAAGAACAGAGGAGGTTCTTGTGAAAAGAGGGAGATGAGCTGAGGCTTTAATAATATACTTATTTGCTCTATTATATATGATCTATTTAATTCATTCCAAGTCATCTGTTTTAATCCACGTTTCTCAGTTGATAAATATTGTATTAGAGATGACATTACTTGACCATAACTCTATGTCTAATTAGTGAAAGAGCTAAAATTTAAAGGGGTCTGGCTGGATTCAAAGTATAAATTCTTACCATTACACCTTGTTCATTAAGTAGATAAGGAGGCAGTTGCAATTAACCATATGAAGAGTTTTGCAACTATTTTATTGTTTAAAAATAACTTATTTGAATTCTTGAGGATGAGGTGTTAATGAATGATGAGCTGTTTCTTTGCACAAAGCTCTCAATTATAAAGTACTGAAAATAATTCTAAAATTGCTTATTTTCATTTTATCAGTAACTTCTAGGGTATTTATGTCCCTATAAATGTACATTCTTATAAATCTTACGTTCAGTGACCATTTCTACTCAGGATGAAGACACTGCACTGAAGTTAATTATTATCTCTCTTGCAGAGATAATAATGTTGCAGCCTAACAGCATTAAAGATGAAAGTTCTACAGTCTTACAGCTGGAGGGTATCGGAAGTGGTGTATAATACACAACTTTATTAATTTATTTTTTAAAGTCAGGGTTAAAAAAAACAAGCTAAGGGGTTCTGGAATTTGAAAGCAACTAGGCTTTTATCCCATCCATTTTTAATTCACATAAGAAAAACAGCTATGATGGCAAAGGCCAGATACTTATATACAGACTATAAATATGGATGAATAATTCATTTTTCTATTAATTTTAAATTTATAGTCTAATGGTGAGCTCTATTTTTTCTTTTGCTGGAAGGGCACACACCACCCAAACTACTGCACTGTCAACAGTCAAGGCATAAAGCATGGCCGTGGGCAAAATGTGGTTTGTTTTACACATATTTATCTTGTCTGATACCCGATTCATAGGCCCCACGTTATGACTCACTTGAAGGTTTTGGAAAATCACACTTTTTCTGGAGACAACCTTAAATAGGAGGAGGTATTTGCCTCTCCATTATGTAACATGGGATTGGAAAACAGCCAGTAGGTCCGGGCGCCCTCAAAGGTTGTCCTCCCTTACATGTTACTAAGTCTGCAGTTCAGGGCATTTTCTTCTGAAATTCCATGTTACAGCCTAAATGTATTTCCCTGCCTCTCGACTTCTCACTCTAAGTCAGACAATGAAACCAACGGTCAAAACTTGGAATCTATTCACACACTAGGAGGTCCTTAACTGTCTCTTCTGAGATCACCTACTTTTGAGACTCCGAGAGAAGCTCATTCCAATCAAAAGTTTATTCCAATAACAAATATTTACTGGCCAGTTTCTGTAATTGGAATGAAAAGACCAATCAGTTTGGTGTTACCTGTGTTGCCCACTGGGGGCATGCCTGCACCAAATTTAGAAATGAGCACATACATCATACACACTCTGCTTGCCAAAGGCAGATTATACATCGCCTTTGCAGAACTGCCTAACACACACACGAACCCTAATTTACTCCCCAGCTGAACAGATGCTCCGCACATTTCAATCCATATTTTCTCCTCCACTACCACTTACTCCTGGTGCTGGGTATCATAGGTCATATTCATGATGTAATATCATTCTGATCCTGGATCTTCCTGGCATAATCTAGGTAAGCTGGTGCAATGGATAGTAGCAATATTTCTGGAATCCATTTCTACACCAGACATCTAATAATTCCTTAATTATGAACAAAAGTGGCTCTGACTTTCATACATATACCAACAAACCCAAACTAAATATAACTGTGATTCAACTTCCTTTTAGCCAAACTCTAAAACTGGTTATTCCAGAGGCAGGGATTTGGGGACAAAAAGAAATGACACTTGGTTTGGAATTCTTATCTGTAGGTATAAGTAGGTTAGAATATCCCGATTTGCAAACTTTATGAAAAATAGGTGACCATATGAAGCCAACACAAGGGCCCTCCAAGATCCCTTATAATTGAGACAACCTGTGTTTAAGCTTCATTAGCTTTTTGGTATATAGATTCCTGTCCTATAACATTTCAGATAAAGGGGAGATAGGAATGCTTGATGCTCTATCCCTTGGATGAACAATACAGCATGGACAAAGGCATACCTGAAATTTTCAAATGAGTCCCAGATGATTATATAGGATGCCAGATACTAACAAGCCAATTAGTATGATGGCAGTGATAATGAAAATGCTTCACGAAATACACAGAATGGAAAGCTACACATCTTTTCTCCAACATCTAACTATACTAGAAATCATAAAATGTCTGAAATCAATTTAGTCTACTTAATTCATTTTCAGTAAAGTCTCTTTTCAAAAACATAAAGCATTTCAAGAAATGACTTACCCTGTTATTAAATAATATAAATATCAGCTTATGCTTTATATGACCATCTTTTACACCCCTTTAACAAGACAGTTTAGCCTATGCTTCTTAATCCCATAAGAGAAAGGAACTTTTAAAACAATTTCAGTTAACTGTTCAATAAGATGTTTAAAATGTTTCTCAAGAATATTCTTTCCCATGGTTCCAATGTGTGATTCATTACTGAAAAACATCTCTAATTCCAAAGCTATTATATATTCACGAGGTTGAACTTTTGGTCTGGGGGTGTGTAAATAAAAGAATCAGTGAATTAGAGGTCAGGAATGGACTTGTAAAGTTCATTAACTATATTATTCTGCCTGTAGTCATATTTCATGGGATCTCAGATAAAACTCATATTAATTTTAACCACCTGTAAAAAGGACTACATTTGTTTTCTTATTTCCTATGCTGCCTTTTGTCATGCTTTTACTGTGTACCAGGTACTATAGTCATCAAAAACAAACAGGACTCTGCCAGCTCATCAAATCACTGTGAGCTGCACCTTGTTTTCCTCACTATTGAATTCTGTGAGAGGAGCACAGGGTCTCACAGTCAGACCCTCCTCACATGTGTTGTTGGAGGAAGACAGTTGTGTTGATGGTGGGTTTTGAATAATACTTTTGTTTAGTAAAATTTTTTGATGGGCAAGTGTGACAGTAGCATGATCGTTTTAAGGATATAGCCAGGAGGGAGCCGAAGAACTATATAAGCAAAAATTCTAGAGGGTGGAGGGTGCTTAAACTAGGGAGGAGAAATAATGACATCAAAAAAGAGAGGACACCCAATATTAAGGCAGGAGGCTGGACCTAGCTGGAAGGGATGACACGTAGACTTTCTGTGGAAGTAGTGGGAATGATCCAGGGGCTCTGCAGAATTAGCTTGATAAAATATTCACATGTTAATGTTTTTGATAAGCCATATAATATTCCCTTCCCTAATTACTTAGTGATGTGGCTACACATAGCCTTGAAACAGTGTGTTTTTGGGAGTGAAGTTGGAAGAGCAGTGTCTAGTAGGGGGAGACAGAAAGGAGATGGAAAACTCAAAGGAAAGAGGAAATCAGAACAGGAGGTGCTAAGGAGATAGACAAGCTCCTCCTCCACCCTGAAGCCCTTCCAGGGAATGCTGGCTTTCCCTTTTCACACATGGTACAGTTTGAACCAATTCTACTTAAAGTAACAAAGGCAAGTTGATTCCAACACACCTTGCCTTTGTGCAGGTGTGAGGATTTTAGGGTATTCCATGTGTTAAAATAGAGGTTAGAAATGTTTAGAATTAATTAAACTGAGGACATTGTTTCTGTTTTGAAAGAGCTTAAAGGTTAATGACTGAGAGATATTCAGAGGCAGTTGGATAAATTCGGCAATAGTGAGCGAACAACATGCAATGAGAACACAGACGGCTGTTACACTTTACCTGGAGGGGAGAGATATCAGGAAGACTGCGCAGAGGAAGTAACACATGGGTGGGTGGGTACTGAGGATAATCGAGATTTCTTAGGAGAGAAGGCACTCTGGGATAAGACACAGCGAGTGTGAAATCATGGAAGTGTAAAGGAGTAAGGAACTGAGAGCAGAGAAGAGACTGAAAAGGAAGATGGGGCCCAGCTTGGAAGGGTTTTATATACCATTCTGAGGAGGCAGGAACTTGATCCTGTAAACAAGGGAATTCTGTTTCAGTTTTTCAATCACAGAAGTGACATATACCTCAATGTTTGTCTGTTTTGTTTCACTAACATGCTTTTTAGACTTTCCTTAGGGAAAAGCAAAATAAACACTTAGAAGATGGAATGCCATCAACTAAGAAGACTTTGGAGAAATTACTAATTACAATTGTCTGTAGTCAGCTGGGAAAATGGATTCCTTTTATTTCCATTTCTTGGTTCTTTTTCCTGAAAAGGCATTGGATGCATCTTTTGCGATACATTTTGTAATCTGACCCAATTTGTTCGTTTCTTTTCAGGGCTCTGCCTGTTTTATATCAATGTTTCATTCATGAAAAGACACAATGACAGATTATTTTCTCTTGTCCATCCATATCTGGAGACTCAGCTGATCTATATTCTACTCTCTGCGCTAGCAAATGAAATAAAGATGCAGTGAGACAGAAGATGAGAATGTTACAGAAAATCTATAATGCTGATAAAACCTACAGGTTTAGCAGAAATCAGACAATTGAGAGTTTTTATTTTGTTATTATTTTTTTCTGGTAAAACTTATTTATTGTAAAACTAGGACAAACCTCAAAAATGAATGAAACAATGCAAGAAGTTTTATTGAATTTTGTCTAGCTAGTCAGGTTTAAAATATATTTTTTATTCTTCTAGGAAGTCATTCTGGGATATACACAAGGTATGTACACATTCTTAATATTTTTTCAACTAGTAAATCACAGGTTTTCTCTGTAGAGAAAATCAAATTCATTCTTCATGACCCATCTGCACTATCACCTCTTCTATGAAGCCCTACCTGATTCTGCTCTATTTCCTTCTAGTCCTGCATCGCTGACCAGGTAATCCAGCTTGTGTTCACAGGCCAGAGATATTAAGCATTTGTATTAGAATCTGAAAAGCCTCCTGGGAGACAACTTATCCCAAAGGAAGAGAGCATGAAGGCACAAAAACTTAGTTTGAGTAACTGGACCAGTTTTGGATGGTAGGTAACAGAATGCATGATTCTGAATATGTTGTAGATTTCATGGATTCATAAAGGAACCCTAGGGTGAGGAGAATTGAAATACCTGAGTGAGAACATTTGGGTGGGGAGGGGGGAGTAGTTGGAAAATGAGAGCCCAGTGTTTAACGCTATTGATAACAAGGCTTCAATAATGAAAAAGAGATTCAGGAAATAAAACCCATAGTTCAGATATTAGTGTGCTCTATGTCCAACAACAAGGGGCTCCGAGTTGACATTGAGAGGTGGTAATGCCTTCTCCTGACATCAGTAGAAACATGGAAACTTTTGTATATGACCCTTCTTTTCTCTCTCATTCTCTCTTTCGTTCCTAATCAAAGTGACAGAAACCCAATTGGAATTATCAGGAAAGTTAATCAAGGTATTTCAGTGAAGGATTAAGGAATTTCAGGAAAGGTATAAGTCAAGTTAGACCTTGGGCACAACACTCACCAAGAAAGCTAATGAGGCCAGAGATATCTCCAGACCTCTGCTCCCTCCTCTGTCTCCATTTTGACCACATTCTCTCCTGCAGCAACACGCGAGTCTTCCACACAGCAGACCATATGCTGTTGACATTTTCAGGGCCTTATTACCCAGTCCTTGGAAAAAGCTGACCCTTGTTTAATCAAGTGTCAAGTTATAAAATCTGGGCACAGCATTGTTAATCTGAGTTAGTTACCTAGGGCTAAGCTAATCATGTAGCTATTTGGGGGCAGAATAGGGAAATGGGGAAATAGGGATGCTTTAAGCACCCCTATGTTCATTGCAACATTATTTACAACCGCCAAGATATGGAAGCAGCCAAGTGTCCATCAGTAGATGAGTGGATAAAACAACTATGGGGCATTTACACAATAAAATTCTACTTGGCCATAAAAAAGAAGAAAACGTTAACCTTTGCAACAGTATGGATGGACCTGGAGAACATTATCCTAAGTGAAATAAGTGAGTCAGAGAAAGACAAATACCATATGATTTCACTCGTATGTGGACTCTAATGAACAAACTGAACTAACAAGCAAAACAGAGATAAGGAACAGATGACAGCTAGTGGGGAGCCTGAGGAAAGTTAGGTGGTATAGGGATTGAGCAATAAGGAAGAAAGGCTCATGGACATGGACAAGAGTCCATAATTGTCTGTGGGTAGGGAGGTATAAGGGGACTAAATGGGAATGGAAAAAAACAAAGATTACATATAGAAAATAATATGTACTCTTTCAAAACTCCTGTTTAATTCTAGAGGAGGTGCATTTCTCTACATAAGAGAGATCATGTTTCCAAAAGAAAAAGAAAGGGTCCTGGGCAAACGTAAGAACTACTAGAGCAAGCACATCATAGGCCATGACATTTCAACATCAACACACACACTCCTAACCTCTGTCATGGGCTACATCAGGACAAATGCCTGAAACTTCTGCTGGTGTTGGTGTCGGGGGAGCCTGCAGACGTCAATAACAGGACTCATGCTTTGTGAACCATTATTGACATGGCATTGCACTGCAGTGAGCTCGAGCAGGGGAGGAGGAAAACAGTACATGCTATTGTAGCAAACAAGGTTACTAGGGACTTCTTGAACCAGGGGTAGTATGTGAGTGTGAGTTAGATTTCTACAGAGCAAATGGTAATGAAGTGAGAGGAACAGTTTTGGGAAGATGTCTGTATTTATACTTTATAGATCATTATGGCCTGGAAAATATGGACTTTGTATATTTATGGGCTATATAGCTGTCTGCTCTGTCAGTCGTGGATCCTAGCACTGTTCATAGATGCTCAATAAAGGGAATATAGTGCAGATTTGTGGCGTAGCCAGCTCAAATTGTAGATTTCTTACATACCCATTTGCTGCATATGTCTCTTAAAAAGTAGTTGAGCTATTTATTAAAGATGTTGAGTGAAGTTATGAATTGAGTCAAATCACATCATGAGTGTAGAGAAAAACAGGAGGAGTGACTGGGGCATTGGTTAGCCGAGTATGGATGTCTAAAGTGTCATAAAAGCCTCAGGCACAAACCCAGCACCTGTGGTGATAGCAGGGTAGAAAGCACTATAGCATGGGGGAAAAGTAGAATCAGTACTTAAGGTTTAGAACTTTATGTCTATGTGTACATTCTCATCATGACCCAATTTGGAGGCTGGACCATTGGATTGACCAGGGTCTTGGAAAATTATATGCCTGGGCAAAGCAGAGCATATAATCCTAGAGTGGGTACTAGAGTACTAGGTAGTATTTAGCTGGACGTTACTCAGTTCAGAGTACTTAGCGGGAAATTAGAAGGAAGGAATAGAGAACAACTTTAGTCTTATAATTCAAGCAACAAAAAGAAGAGAGCTTTGATCTAGCAGGGCTGCCTGTGGGGACATGTATCTTGAATTTCGTTTTTAGTGAAGATATCTCAAAGATCAAAGTGGCAAGCAAGTAGCCTTGCTGGCACGTAGGGTTCTGACTCTCACTGTGTGTTAGATCGAAGCCACAAAAGTCCAGGCCTGGAAGGGGATGGTGGGCGATAGAGGATACTGATATGCTTGCATATGTCAGGGTTAGTGCAGAAACTGCAACAGGCAAGTAGGAACTCCAGCAGATTGAGCTACAAAGACCTAATACAGGTGCAGAGAAAAACAAGACAAGATTGACAGAACACCTTTTGAATTGAAAGAAGGCTGTTGTTTAATGCTTCACTTTCCTTCTTACATTTTTAATTGCGTAGCTGGAATGAATCAAAACACTGTTCAACAACCATTTTGTGGTATTAGATGTTAGAAGATGAACACTGTCTAGTTCTACAGGGATATATGTGCATGCCAATGGAAGAGATGAGTTCTGATCTGTGAATCTTCTACAGAAGACTTGATTTAGGTTGTAGGAGATCAGAGTTTAGAGTAACAGGTTGCTGGGGTTTTTTTTGTTTGTTTATTATTTTATTTTATTTTATATTTTATTTTATTTTATTACTACAATGTTGTCCTAGAAGCATGTGACCAGAAGCACTCAGACACACGTAGTACCCTTAGTGGGCAGCTCCCCTTGGTATGGTACAAGAGCGGTATTCCATCAAGCTGTCAGAACAATGACAGCTGTGAGAAGGGGCCCATAAAGCTATTCATCAAGCCCTGCAACAGCTAGCACTTTACTTGTCTGGAGTTATTTACTGGTGGTTGATGATGATACAGTTGAGTGAGGCAGACGCTTATGAGGCATCTTGACTCTAGCTATTTAGGTGAGAAGGTCATTTCAGAAGGAAGATTTTTAAGGTGTTTAGTATATCCAAGTCTAGCCTTTAGTAATATGGTAAAATACCAATAAAATAGAAAAAAGGCATTTTTAGAAGGAACGTAGGCTGTGATATTATAAAAACATGGATTCTGTATCAGTCAGGTTCTGAGAAGCAGAACCAACAGGATATATAAATTGTTATAACATTATGAGAAGAATTGGTAAAGTGCACCTTAAACTTTCCATCTAGTAGTGAAACTAAACAGGTTTGGGTGAAGAACTTAAAATCTCCATTCTGAGTCATCATCTGTAAACACTGAGATTTGGCAAGGTGTATTTTCTTTTTTAATATTTCTTCTGTTTATCTGTATGTAATTCTCTGTGTATATCAACTTTATCTTCCTACCAGGGTTGTGAAATCCCTGCAGGTCAGGTACCCTGACCAATTCTCCTACATTTCCTTCAGAATATAGAGTATTTAGCACAGACTAGCTATCTATTAAAAAGAAGATATCCCTGATTAGAGATTCATAGAAGATAAATCAATCCATTTGATTAAAATGAGAGGGTTTATTATGTCATTATTATGTACACATTTAGTAAATAATATTGGATTAAATGTAATGATTTTTAAGTATGTTCTAAATGGCTATAGTATAGGTATCTTAGAGAATATTGCTTCTATTGACATGTTTTAAGCCAAAAAATTTATACCTGGAAACTTAAGTCCAAGTCAGTTTGAATTCTCATTTTTTAAATAATTAAATGAGTTTTAATTTTTTAAAAGATTTTGTTTATTTATTTATTTATAGAGAGAAGGGAAGGGAGGGAGAAAGAGAAGGGCAGAGATATCAATGCAAGCAAGAAACATGGATCACTTGTCTCTTGTAGGTGCCTGTGACCAAACCTGCAACCCAGGCATGTGCCTGGACCAGGAATCCAACTGGCGGCCTTTCATTTTGTGGAATGATGCCCAACCAACTGAGCCACACTGGTCAGGGCACATGATTTTAATTTTTAAACATCTATCGTATCCTTCAAATTTGGTTTCTTTCAGCCAGTGCAAATAAAATATTGTGTACTTCTTTTAACTGATAGCCATCTGCCACAGCAACATTCAAATGTCAGCTCGTCAGAATTTAAAAGGACTTCCTGAACAGAAGTTCACTGAAATGTAAGAAACTTTAATGAAACTTCTGTTGCAAAATGATGCTGTCTTGGCTTTAGGCTAATCCCCCAAATACACCTACAGGCTCGTCTCCCAACATGTCTGCCACAGTGTAGGAACTGGATCACTTTTACAATTTTTACAGCAAAGGTTAAAATAAGTAATTTCCACAACAGCTGTCGACATACAGTCTGTCTTCCGAGGCTGCTTCCCCTAGAGAACTTTATTTCTTCAAATGTCATAATTATAATTTCATCTCCAGTGACTACTCAAGAAAATCTGGCAGCGGGAGACAGCACGGGTCACATTTTAATTATAAATGCATTTTTCCAGTCTGCAGGGCCAGGAGCTTGTTGCTAGTCCTGTCACAGGAACCTCTATGCACTGTGAATAATTAAGTGCACTTTTCTGTGGGTAGCAGTTGTTTCCTTGAATTTAGCAAGATTTATCAGAGCATTAACAGGTATCTGTCCTACCCTAAACCAGCGGGGTGCAAAGATTTCCAGGCAATTGGAGTGGTGAGTTGTGTTCAAGTGCTTGCATTAACTGTGATGGATGCTTATCAACGGGAGGGCGCTTTCATGCATTCATTTATTAATTTTCTTCCTTTCATTAAACAAACATTTATGGACTATCTGGTGTTCAGCACTGAACATACAGTTGGGGAAACAAAGTTGAACACCACCATCTTTATTCTAAACAGACACATACCTGAATTTGGTTGTAAATTATCAGTAAATGAGTGACACAGTGCTTTGGAGACACCAAGAAAGAATTCTGCTTGGAGTGATCGGGAAAGATGTGACAGGGAAAGTAGCATCTCAGTTGAGCTCCGAAGGATAAGCAGGAAGGAATTGGATAGACTGACAATGGAAGGGAGGGCATTGCTGACAAAGGAAACTACATCCGTGGAAACAAGGATATCTGGAGCACCTGCACTTGGTTCTGTGAGGAATCGATGTGGGATCCTTTTGAGTAAGTAATAGAAGACAGGCATACTATACAGGACAAGGGCACATTTTAATGCAGACAGAAATGTAGATGTTATAGTCAAGATATTTATCTTCACAAAAGGGTTTAGGTATGACAAGATATTGATCTCCTCAGTTGTCAGAACAGCTACACAGAATTCAGTAACTTTGTCCTTTTATCCCAATTGCCTGAGAAAATCTATCATTTTCCCTTTTTAATGAAGTTAAAATGATTGGTACATCTATACAATGAAATACTATTGAATAATAAAAAGAAATGAAGACACACTGAGACATGTAAGAAAATGGATGAATCTCAAAAGCATTATGTAAAGTGAAAGAAACCAGAGAGAAAGACTTTCTAATACATAATTCAATATATATGAAACTCTAGAATAGGCAAAACTGTAGCAATTGAAAGGAGATTGGCGTGAAATTATACACCTAAAATTGGTGTTTTATTATTTGTAAATTATAGCTCAATAAAGCCGACAACAAATGTGAGGTACAGGAGGGGCTTTAGGTTAGAATGAGTTAACTTCAGAGGTATTAAAGCCCTATAAGCCAGAAGCAATAGACTTCCTAATAAAAATATTTAGGATGAGGCCACTAAATAAATCTCCTCAGGCATCTCAGGATGGAGAAGCACATTAGCTGTCACTGAGCAGAATAAGATATTGGGGGTTAGAGGAGTGGTTTTTTTACTTTACTGGAATATTTGAACTTTAAATCACAAACACAATAATAAATAATAATTAATTTCTATAAAGTGCTTCTTTTCTGCCAGGCATTTCTTTAAAAACTTTATAAATATTAATTCATTGAATTTTCACAACAAATCTGTAAGTCTTATCATGATTCCCATGTGTCAGATGAGGAAACTGAGGCAAAAAGAGGTTGGTTAAGTTTCCCAGGATCACAAACCTAAGTATAAGAACTGAGATTAGAAGTCAGGTGAATAGGTTCAGAGTCTGTGCACTTAACCACAGAGTCACTATATTTGAATTTAAAACTTTTCAGAAATGTAATAGTGAGAGTTTATATTTAACCTCAGGACCTCTTGATGCTTTTGTATTTTATAATCAGAGTATATTCATATAGGCATTGTATATCACTGCAGAGACCCTGATCATTTTTATAACGCAGTGTGGTTAGACACAGAGTTGGGGAAAAGTTCAGCTTAAAATGCAGTGTGGCACTGGAGTTCATTAAATACTCTGTTCTCTTCCATTTCAGTGTCTTCAGCCGAAAAAGCCTATATTATCAGAGGTGCAGAGCATATCCACAAAAGATCAATGGTTGTTACTGAGGGAGTGGCTACAGGAAGGTGGACAGGGAATGATCCTATCCTTTGCAAGAAAGACAGCCATGGTTGTGCATGGTCATAAGTTTCATGAATAAGCTCAATGAATTGAGGAGAAAAAATAGCTGATGAGTATTAGGGGATATATTATAATCTACTATGTATATTTTCCATGCACTGGGAGCCTCACTGAAGAACTTCATTCAGAATAAGATATTCAATTATTGGGAAATACCAATGGTCCATATTTCCCAAATGAGTAGAGATAATTTATAAGCACTAGGAATCTGACCTTTCTTCATTTTTGATTTTGTACCAGTATAACAAAGAAATCCTCAGTAGTTATGTCTCCACTGAAAATAAAACATTTCCTTAGTTAAGGTGCCCCAAGATGTCTGTTCACTGCAGAGGGCATTGGCAAGCCTATCTGGTCGTATATATTAGCCATAACCTCTAACAGTCATCAGTCGACTCTGATTCTGATACCCATACATCTCCTCTTTGCCCATTTCTCGATTGGTTCAGAATTAAAAGGAGAAGGGAGGGATGTTATTAAAAGACCCAAACAATAACAACAGCAATGATGCTATTCCTTTTTTTTTTTTTTTTTTTTAGTTCACTGTGAAGATGGAAGGAAGGGGGGATATTGGGAATAAGGGCAGTATGAAGATCAGGACACTGTGGGGAAGGAAAATTATAGCAAAAACTAAAATCTCTCAGTTTCTCACTTCACTTGTCCTTTATCCGTAGTATAGAACTTTCTTCTGCACTTGCTCCCACATGGCAGCAGCATACACAGACACATCACCTTCCAACCCATCCCCACCCCACCACACAGCAACAGCAAGGCCTTCTGTCTACCGACAATGCTTCTCACAGTTTTCATTTATGTTATTATAGCCTGATGCCCAAAGACCACCAAGAATACACTTGTGGCCAAACAAATTAAGGCTTTTTTTAACTTGCTGCAGTAAAGAAAACTGCATCCTATGGGGAAAGTCATTTTGGTGAGATGGTATTAGGATGGTCTTGTGTGGTGTTTGGCTTTATGCTTGAGGATTTGGTTGGGTTTGTTTTTTATTAGATTTTCAGAAGATAGAGGATATTTGGTCACTGTGTATATCAATAATTTTAATTTAGAAGGTAGGAGGAATAAAGCAGGGCTCTCGCTGATAAAGAAACACTGGCTGCTCATACTAATTTTGAAAGGAGAATATGGTGGCGTGGTATCCTCATTTCTGTGCTGTTCCATCAGAGTCACAAAATAACCTCATCTGATGGTGATATTCTGTAAAATTGTTTATGTTCAGGATGAAACAGTACAGCCTGGCTGCTGGCTGCCAGGCCAGCTGACAGTTGTCAGGTGTCAGAGATTGTTCTATTATTTTTCTTCTTTTTTTCTCATTTTCTTACATCCATCAACTCACCTCTTTTCTGAGGCAGCTGGATTGTTTGTTTGTAGAGGAGAAAAAAGAAAAAAAAACAATTTGCTACCATCGTATCAACCATGACTGAATTTTAGAGTAAAATCCTGACAGAAAGGAAGAAAAAAATATCTTTTAAGAAACCATTTATGCATAAACATGGAGGCATATTGACTGTATGCGTGTATATTTTACACATATGTAAATGTGTATATGTGTATATGACTAATTGATGTGTATATGTACATATGACTAATTTATTGATAATACAAATTCCATTCAGGCAAATCTTTATGGCAGCATTACACTTAAAGTCACTGGCAAGTCCAAGTTATTCAGAGTAAGCAAAAATATTAGCAAAGTATTGTATATAGTTTGGTTGTATTAAGCTGGCTACAGTTATACTTTTAAAGACATAAATATAATGTAAGAAAAAGATTATATAAAATATATTAGTAGATTGAAGTGTTTTAATCTACTGTTCCATAGATGGCCTATTAATAGTTGAGGAAAGTATATTTCAAGCATAATACAGCTAAGCCTCAAATGAAAACTTCACTAGGTTTATCTTTAACAGCAGATTGGGAGCACCAGAGACTGCTTTCTGTACAGATCGTGAACCGAATGTACTTCACTAATTCTCTTATAAAAGAGAATTAAGTTCCCTAAAGTAGAAACTCCTCATTGGCTTTCTGGTTTGGGCTTTTTATTGATCTATTTGTTAATGTATATTCTGTTATTTCTTGTACCTACATGATTTCTACAGAAATAGTTATAAGTGTGATATGTTTCTTAAAAGTACACTTTGGCCATTTCCCAGCTTTCTCATGCCTGATTTATCTGTATATAAATGCTTGTATATCCATGAGTAGGTGTTCCAAGGAAGGAGCTAATGGTGAAGAAACAAATTTTCACTACATTTGATGAGGTTAAATGTTTCCTTTCTTCATTTATTTTCCACTCAGAGAGTCAGAACTGCCCCCTCTAAACAGCCCTGTCCTTACTTCTCATTCTGTTGTGTCTGGAGGAATGAGTCACAGAGACCACTATGAAAGAAGCGGTGAAAGTGATGGAGAAAAGCAAGGAAATGAGGAGAGGAGATGTCAAAGTGCTTGTTTCCCTTGTTCTGTTCGGGCAACCTGGTGACTAGAAAATAATCTATTGAAATAGATAGAGTGAAACCACTGAGTCTTTTTTTCCCCAGCTGAGGTGACCAAAATTGGTGCATTAGTATCAATTAAACTTCATATTTGATTTGGGTTGTACCAGATATTCCATTAATGTCCACTTTATGTTGCAGGATCCAATCCATGGCTCCACATTGCAAGTTTTCCCAGTGTTCTCTGGTCTGTGGGAGTGTCTTCTTTCCTTTTCATGGCTTTCACAGTCTATCTAGTTAAATGCTTTGGCAATAGCAATTTTATAGAGTAGTAAGTGTATTAAAGTCAAATGTTTTTATTGGATTGGTAGATGATACAGAAAAAAATGCTTTTTGTTCTTCTCCAAGCTAAATATGTAGAACAAACATTTTTCTTGGAGACCAATTGGCCAAGCTCCGATGGGAGCTCTTGGTAGCCCTCTCTGATGAATACGCAGCAGGTTGAGAGCATCAAGGGTGCTAGAACTGCAACAGCAAACTGTTCTTCCACTATTTCAACGATTATTTATTTGGCTCTAAGACTGAGCTCTCCATCCAGAGGAAGTAGAATTATCACTAGAATGCTAAGTAGCTTCAAACCAAAGAGATGTGCTATTATTAGCAAGGCCACCCAAGCTCCAAATAACTGCTTTCCAGATGAAATGGTACATTATCAGTACACAGTAAATTTGGCAGAATCCCAGGGCCTACAACTATATTATTTGCACAAAGACAGGTAACTTGTTTTGTAAGCCTGGCATGCCCATAGGATTTGTGCAAAACATGTTTATTGCAGCCCTGTATGCAGACAGCGTGAGGACCAAAGCCTGGGCCTGTTTCTTTATCTTGCTTCTTTAGTGCTCTGTTCTGAAGTTTAATGAAGTATTTCTTGGCTTCTTCCTCTGCAATATAAGCTTTATCAATTCTGGTCATTTGTGTTCCTAATCTTATAAGTGAAGTAAACTGTCAGCCATGCAGAAAAAATAATCATCAAAACAAAAAGCATATTCATATAAGAATGGTGAGCTATGGCATAAGGATTTTAGCAGCATAGAAGTTTGAACAGGTGCTGTTATTTGCACACGAAAAATTTTTCTTCAGGTAACTCAACAGACCCTCTACCTCTTAATTCTCTAATTATGACAGTGATATCTTTAATATCTGGAATTTATTACAGTGCCTGGCTTTCCATAGGATTTATTACTACAAATGACTATTGCAATTGCATTGTGAAATGCTGCTCATGATGTTTTCATTTTAAATATCCTATTTTACCTCTGCAGGAAGGCAATTTCTTTCTTGAAATTGGGTATGATTAACAATAAATGGGAATGTTTGAGATTAATAGCCCAGAACATCAGCTACTGTGTGAATAGGTAGAGGGTCCAAAGTCCACCTTTTGACCACCACCTTGTGTGATGAAGACTAAGCCACAGAATACATCTACAGTTGGGAATAGTGAAGGGATTCCTGAGGTGGGCCGTCAGGGGCACCAGCAACTGGTGTGCCCCTGGGAATACTTCTGGCTGATATTGTCCACTCAGGCAGAAAAAGACCACAGTTCAGTAGGGAAAGTCAGGGGCAGTGGATCATTCTTCTTGGTCCTTTTGTTGATAGAGGCTTCCTTAATATGTGTGTCATTTTCTACTCAGCACTATTTAAACATGTTACAAAAGACATGTTACATGTTCCTGCTTGGCAGAGGGAACCCTGTTGTCTTTAGTTGCCTATCTGTATCCATTTAATAGCTTTCATTTATTACATTGTATATTTAGCTTATTCATGCAAATAAGCTTGCATCTCATTTCTAAAGTACTTTCTTCTGTTGCAATGGAAAGCCTGAGGTCCTCAACAAGAGGTTGCTTTACTATGACTGGACTGCAGCTCCAATGTACCTCGGAACCCACAATCTCTGCTACCTCCATTTATCTCACAGCCCCCCCAGGGAGCTGAGGCCTCAAGGAGCCTCACTCTGCTCCTAGGCAGCCCAGTCATGGCCATGAATGTTTAGAAGCCGCCCATTCTGATTCTTGTACTCTTTGCAAATCCCTGTAAGCCCCTTGTTTCTGGCTTCATGCCCTGCAAATTCCAGCCATTTCAATTTCTGTGTCTTCAGTGAGACACAGGGTTTCAGTCTGACTTCACTCCTTGGATCATAATTTGGAAGTTACCTCACACAGAAAAAGAAGATAAACCTGAGGTTTACTTCAGAAGTTTCCATTCTCTCGAGGATTGCTGTCCTACCATATCCGTTGTCCAGTGTTTAAGAATCATTCATTGCCTCATATATTTTGTCCAATTTTATAGTTGTTTCTGGAAGGAGGGGTTATAACTTCTAATTAACTCCATCATGGTTAGAAGCAGATTCCCTTTAACTCATCTGGTAGCTTATTTTTATACAGTTATGTAATAAACAGCAGGGAGAAGAGAATGAAACAGATTATTAAACCTCATATATTTAAAAAGAAACACTAATCGCAGTGTGAAATACAGCAGCATTACATCATTGTCATAGCTCAACAGAGACAGGCACAAGAAGGTTCCAGACTTTTCATCTCTGAGAAGTTCCATCCGAGGATCAATATCTCTGAAAATTCATGAATAGCCCTGGAACTAAAGAAAATTAACCACTGAATCCCCCTTAGTGAAGCTCTCAAGTGGGCTAAACTATGATACAAATAAAAATATTACAAAGAAACATTTCTTTTATAAACTTAATGATTCTCTAGTAGAGTTGATTGTGAGGCAGAGTGAAGAGACGCAGCATAATGCATAAAGCAGCAGGAATGGCTAGCTAATCCTTGGAGTTCTTGTGAAAAATAAAGTAAAAAAGAAAAAAAGGAAAAAGGGGTGAGAGAGTGGAAAATCAGAGGAGGGGAAGAAAACTTGTTTTTTAAAGGTCATCTACTTAACTATGATTTTGACCCTTCTCTAAAATAACCCATTCTTATCTATATTCTTGTTAAAATTCAGCTACCTGTTATTTCTCATAACTAGCCTGGAATTTTGCCTAGGCCATTAATCTTAGCTTCCTAAGTGAGATGTATTGATTCTGTTAGCTTGCCACATTGGCTACATTTTGCAAACATGGTGCTTCAAAAGTTTCCCTTCCCGGGAGAACTGGTGACATATCAAAACTATCCCAGGAGATTTGGATTGCTGGTTTATTTTATGATAACATTTAGCCATTCTGACAAGTGTTTAATTATTATTGTTCCTCCGCTAAGGTTGTCTCTGACAATATGTGTAAATCAAATAAATTAAAGCACCATAATCTATTAGTTTTCTGTTCTGGTTGACAGCTGTGATACTCATTAATAAATAATTTAGTATATTTATAGACAATGATGAAGAGAGCATCATTACTTCAGGGATTATTTTCTCCCAAAAGATATACTAGGCAGCTGCTTACCTCTAATAAAGTTAAATCTAAGGCCACGAGTTTATACTTTGTCCTACTACTCTAATAGTCTAAATGGCTCATGTTACTTTACATTATGAACATGCACATTATATTGCTCTGTAGTGTGGTACAGAGGAAGGACCATTATAGTCAGCAGGAGTCATATACTTAAGTCCCATGCCCTCTGATGTCCTGCAAATTATTTCTATCTGGATCTCAGTTTCCTCATCTACAAAGCCAAAGTTATGAAGTATATGAACTCCAAAAGTCCTCAAAGTCCTAAAACTTCATGTTTTATTAAATCTTTTCTCAGGTTCTGAAAAGTAGTGATTATGCTGTCTCATCTTGTTAACACTGAGCCTTGCCTACACCCTGTCTGTCCTTCATAATCTGAGTGTCTGACCCAACTATATTAATTGTGAGATCAGACTCGGACTGCTTGAAGTATATATAATTTTAGTCTAGAAAATAAGGCAAAGTCAGATTGACTCTTACATCATCAGAGAGTGAACTAAGCCCTGGCCCATGTGGTTTAGTTGATTAGAGCATTGTCCTGTAAACCAAAGGTTGTGGGTTCGATTCCTGGTCAGGGCACATGCCTGGGTTATGAGTTCGGTCCCCAGTGGGGGTACATACAAGAGGCAACTGATTGATGTTTCTCTTCCACATTGATGTCTCTCTCTCTCTACCCCCCCTCTCTTCCCTTCTCTCTAAAATCAGTAAGCATGCCCTCAGGTGAGGATAAATAAATAAATAAATAAATAAATAAATAAATAAATTTTTGAACAGTCAACTAAACAATGTGAAAACACTGATTTTCCTAGGGTCCACAAAAATGATGAGGTGAATAGGGAGGTATAAAGAGAACAGTGAGGGAAATGGGTGAAGGGAGAAAAAAATATTTATTTCATTTATCTAATGGAAATTTACTGTAGTGCCTGCTATGTGCTTGGTGCTGTGCTAGTGACCAAGGATGCAGAGATTAATAAGAGAGGCCCACCTCTTAAAAAGCTCAGAGCCTAATGGTAGAGACAGAAAGTTAAGACAATTATTATACTATAATATGATGTGAACAGCAATTAACTTTTATGAGCACTTATGCCAGATTCTGCTAAGAGCTTTACAAGTATTACCTCATCAATTATCGACAAAGATCCATCAAGTAGGCATACTGTGATCAAATCAATTTTTTTTAATAGATGAAGAAACAAGTACAAAGGTGTTAGTGAAAACTCACCCATTGGCCCTTGTGGTCCTCTGCACTGCTTCTTTGAAATCTTTTTCATCTTTTCTCCATCTAAAATTTCTCTGGTTCTATTTGTATTGTATTTTGCAGTCTAGAGAAAGAGAATCAGATCAGGCAATTTTAGCAGCATTATAAATTTGGGGACAGTTTTGCTCTAGGCCTCCTTACCTCCCTCACATTTGGATTTTGTCAAACTACAGATTAGGGACTCCTCCAGATTAGAGGCAGGGAGGTGGAGTTGCAGGGGATCCTGGCCGGCAGGATCCGTGTATGTTGTGGCTGCTCGAGAACAGATACACACGGACTACAGAAGTCCTGTGGAGAAAAAGGGACAGCACGACCACTCTCTGAGAGAGAAAGAGAGGGTGAGAGGGCCAGAGAGAGCCCAGTCCCCACCTGGACAGACTTTTATTGCTTTTCTGGGTGCATTACATGGAGGATGGTTCTCATTTACTATGCACAGGTTCCATGCAGGTGATTACCTTTTACAGATAACAAAGGAAAGAATGCTGCTACTTACTTCAAAGAGAAGGATGTTGCAGACCAAGGGGAAAAGTGGTTGAACCAGTCACTCTCCATACTTGGGAAGTTTAGCTCAGATTTTAGGAAGCTGCAGTAAGCCCTTGCTGCCTCAATTCCGGGTGAGGGAGTTTTAGCAAAAGCAAGTCTCATAGCAGTCTAGGTATAATGCAGGCCTGATTCCCCATGGGAAAACCTCTCTGTGGGCATGTTCCTGCATGCCACATGCACCCTGTTGGTTTTCCATGTGGAGGCAGGGCTACAATTCTACGCCATGCGAAGTGGTTCCCTACATGTAGTCACATGTGACAAAAAGGCAGGGTGGTGTGGAGAACACGGCTGCTCTCCTGAGCAAGCACAATTCCACGGAACATGTCTGCAATAGGCTGCATGACTGGCTTATTCAGCTCAAAAGATATGAATAAATTTTCAAATAATGGAATATATCAGCTGTGGAGTGCTCTTTAAGTTAGCATAGGTAAATGCTATGAGTACCATTAAAAATAGATACAAAAAATAAGCCAGTTAACCTTTTATGGGATTTAAATGAAAATTTCCCCAAATAAGTTATATTCAATAATAATTTTATCAGAAAGATTTCAGGTATAAATTGAATGAAAGTTTTGTATTTAAGTTGCGATAAACGAGTTTCTTTTAGAAACACTCATATATTTATGTTCTTACATTTTTGTTCTATTACATTTCTAGTAGTTCTGGTTCTGAGGCAAACTCTGATATTTGGGATACAAGTCTGTGTTTAATTTGACCATTTGGGGAACAGTGGCTCCAGGTAAAAGTAAGTGCAAACCTTCACAACTATTGAAGGCAATTTATGTGCAGACCTTGACCTTAACATCTGAGCAATGTCTCAGTGTTTTTACGGTGATTACTTGTTCAGTTGACTGTGTTTCTATGTTACCTCGGGTCACCTTTCCTAAAATTCTACAAGTGCATGGCTCTGTTTCCTTGGCATGTAAAATTTACTGTATTTATTATTTTGATGTGTAGATGTTTAAATTTGGGAGTACATAGAGATTTGTAACAATCTGTTACTTCTGAGAAAATAGCATTATTAGATGTTACCAAACATAAAATGTCAGAATAGGAAGTAAATGCAACTCCCCAAGTCTTTAGGAAATGAAGGTGGGAGAAGATTTGAGAGAAGGGGATATGTATATATGTGCTTAATGGTAAAATGGTTGTGTTTCAATTTGCTGTGTCACAGTTAGGAGATTGGCTTGTAGCTGAATATAGTTGCCATTCAACTCAACCCAGAGTCTTCTGTCCAGTTACCAAACCACAGGGCAGGGTCTAGGAAATGGCCCCTCCTTTAAATAATAAATTATATTTTGAAGACCACAAATCAGAACTTCTGAGTACAGTACATGTGCCTCAGGAGTGGAAATACTGTAAGAATATGTGAATGGAAGGGAGAGTGGTACCAATGATTTGGTGTCTCCATTTACGATATCATAATATCGTTTCATCATATCCTTTTCCAATAAATTGAAATTGTTCCTAGTAAGACAACTCTTCATTATGAATTGTCTCTCACTGATCTCATATCCCTTTCCAACTCCATTCCAACAAAAGGGAAATATATCTGTCCTTTGTTCCTCTGTACTCATTAGTAGAATAATACTTCTCTTTGAATGCTTTCATACTTGAGTCAAAATTAACTTTTAATATGATTGTCAATGGAACACCTATTATGACTGTAAAGAGTATGAAAAAAATCTCTATTTCCTTTAAATATCACTTTCTTACTTGTTAAACACATCTATTACAGTGAAAGACTGTGCTATCCAAAGTAAGAAGTTATTAGAAGAGTAATAACTTAGGATTATTGTTCATTAACTATTTTACACTTTCAACATCCTTAAATTATCATTATCACAAAGATTAAACTTCTCATTTAAGAGACACTGTGTTTGAACACACAATTATGTGTCAGTTGGATTTCTCATAAATTACATATTGGCCCACAAAAAGATTACTGACAATGATTATCCATTACTCACCTGAATTAAAATTAAAACTTAAATGGAAATAATGCTGCTAATTTGTTCTTGTTCATAAGAACTGTAAAAAAGCCTCTGGGAGTTCAGATTGGTTCAAGGGATGGAAATACAATGCTTAGCTGCAGAGCAGATAATGCAAATGAGTAAACTTGGCCTTGCGCATGAATGTGGGGGGCTTGCAAACTGGAAATGTACACGCCATCTCATAGAGTCGGCTGGCTGCTCTGCAGATATCCCGAAGATTGGTGTCCTGTCATGGGGAAGTGCTGTCCTAGTGTTGTCAGATCTGATTTTTCAAGAGAAGCTCAAAATTTAGATTTAGAGGGAAAATTTTGTAAACCAAAGTTCAATTTTTAAAACTACATCGACCAAATACCAACATATTTTTCAGGCCAAATAAGGCTATTTCTCTGTCTGAGATGTTTGGTTTGAGGACGTCACACTTGATATCCAATGTGTCCATCTCACCACTGTGATAGATTTGAGGGTTGCTCAGGATATTAGCATAGGAATTTGGAGGAAAAACATGGATGGACAACATCCAAGTTTGTCTCCGTAACTCTTCCTTATTTATGCTGTCCATAGTACCTCCCTCTCACCTTCCAACACCAATCTGTAAATAGGCTACCAAGTTCTGAGGTGGCATAGTTGTACTTTGATTGTTTCGATAATTTATTTTATTCTTAAGGGAAAACTTTACTTCCACATTCCTGTAGGGCGACATGGGGGAGGGAAGAGGTCTTATTCATTGACTACAACTGCAAATACTTTCTGGTAACAAAAGCACTGCAAGAATCACCCAGCTCGTATTAATTGTATAAAAACCAGTTTTCCGATTTTACCCAGTGAGAGAAGATAAAACTTCACACTTGAAGAATCACTCCTTAATGGGGCCAATGGATGAGGTTATTATTGCTAATGTGTTCTTTTGGAAAGTTATAGGGTAACACCGACCCAAGTTTGTGATGCAGCCACATCACATCCACATACGCAATGCACAGGGTGGGGTGGGGTGGGGTGGGGGTCCGCATGACCTTGATAGCAAATGGTCCTTGCTGTTCTATGCATGTGCACTTGTGGAAAAAGACTAGAACCTGCAGCTCCTATTTTTGGGATTTTTCTCAAACACATGATCTTTAATTATCATACCATATTTAAGGGAGAACTAAAATGTTTTTGGAAAGTCCTTAAGATTTAGAGACCCTAGGAGGCAATGGAGGTTGTATTCTCATCATATATACCTCACCGTGTTCTGCGTCCTCCCCATCTCCTAGCCCCATCTCCTAGGGAGAGTTAGATTTGTTCATTCTTTGCTGAACTGCAATCATAGTGGTTCAAATCTCGGTGACTGCTTTGGCCATGGGTGCTAGGCCTTCCTACCGGCAGTTACCTATCCCGTGACTCCAGAGTTTTCTCCCCTGGGTACTCATTTGCTGATAATCAGTTTGGAAAGACTGCATAGCTCCCAGTCTCAAGCAATTAGCCATGACTTGGTTTCGTATGGTCTTGTTACTGAACATCATTAAGGCTTAGTGTTTCTGTTATCTTCCCTTTGTGGTTTGGTTCATATCTGCTTAGGGAAAACAAGATTTATGACCCAATATTGAATATTCCAGTTGTGTATTAATTTTTAACATGTCTCTGAGGGTTCATATTGTCTCCTAATTCCACAGTGTACTGAATCCCTTTATGCTGCAGCTAATAGGTGCATATGTTAGGATTGTTAGACAAATAATCTCTATATATTACTGCATTTTCCCCATAGGTATTGGTGAAATAATATATATTTCTTATTAAGCTTATTTTCCCTTCATTTTAAAAAATATTTATTTCTCCTACTTACTGCAGTGTGGTAGTAGTTTGTAATCTAATCAGTGAGTATTCGTGTTCATGAAAAAATATTATAAAGTTAAAGCAAAAAGTGCCCTGAGCGAATTACAACCAAATATTATACAGCACAGTGATTATTTCTGACAAAATTGTTCTTCCAGGTTTTCTTCATATAAACACTGGAAATCATGCTTTGCAAATATCAGTAAGCTCATATCATTAAACATGGAAAATGCCCTGCCTCAATGTTACTAATAATAGTAATGAACAACTGAAAATCCACTTTTTTTCTCAATGAGACAAAAAGAAATGTCAGATATTCCTCATGGAAGTGTAGAAAAGGTGAAAATAAAAAACATGAACTGACTTATTAATGTGTAGGTCTGAATAGAATAAAACAGGTACATCCCCTATGATCTATCCAGAAAGTTAGTTAGCTCTAAAATTTTCTATTGTCTTTTTCTTTTGTGATATGTGATATGTGATATTTAGGCTTCATAATCCCTAGTTTATCCTTCAAGTCTTCCTCTCAAGAAATTCTGATTAGGTATTATTTTTTTATATATGTTTTAAAATATGTTTATTAATTTCAGAGAGAGAGGAAGGGAGAGAGAAAGACAGAGAAACATCGATGTGAGAGAGAAACACTGATTGGTTGCCTCCCATACACACCCCAACCAGGGATTGAAGCTACAACCTAGGTGTGTGCCCTGACTGGAAATCGAACTGCCAGCCTTTGGTGCACTGGATGACGCTCCAACCAACTGAGCCCCACTGGCCAGGGCTGATTAGGTAGTTTTAAGGCTGCAGGACATGATGGGATAAAAAAACAATTTCACCTTGCTTTATTTCATGTTTATTATGCTTGCAAGTGGCTCAATTTTAAAATTAATATAGCCATAGCAATTCTACAATATAGCTAACATTTGAGCACATTTATGCTGATATTTTCTTTAAATCCTCATAAATATTCTTAACAAGAGCTATGGAAATAATATTTATTTTAAAAAATACATAAATGAGGTCTGCCCAGAAAGTATCCAGCCATGTACTATGAAAAATAGAGACATTTATTGAAGATTTTACATAGGACAATGGTGCCTCAGTCCCCTTCAGAGTAGGCACCTTGGGACCTCACACAGTTATCCCAATCACCATCAGCTGCCCCATCATATTTTCCTGAATCTCAACGATGGTCTGAAATCTCTTCCCATTCAAGGGCAATTTTAGTTTTAGGAAAAAACAGAAGTTGCAGGATGCCAAATCTGGGCTTTAGGCTAACTCACCTGGGCAAGTTGATGTTTCACTAAAAAACTCTGCATAAGACATGACGCATGAGTGGGCGTGCTTTTGTGATGTAGCTGCCAATTACCAATTGCCCATAGCTGTAGCATTCTGAATCATCCAGATAGTTTCCACAGATAGTTTAATGCAAAATTTGATGCAGATTCATTGCTTTACTCGCTCAGTCATTTTTAATGTGAAAGTCACACAGTACACATGCTCACTCAATGGCATCTACTGGCCCCACTGACTAGTACAATGAAGTAATTGTTCCTGCACGAGCATTCCAGTCCACTCTCCTTGGATTCCATGTTACACTGATGTTATGCAAATCATTCTTGTTATATTAACAATGGTTAGACCTTTTCTGGACAGACCTTGTATATAGCTAAAATTTAGGACTACCCTTACTGGTTTTTGGTTGTATTGTGTGCTTTTCTTCCACTTTTTTAATTTTGTTGCTTGGGTCAGTTACTTACTTTCCTTTCCCTTTTCCTTTCTCTCACATTAGAACTCTAATGAACCTGTAACATCTTAAACCAAAAGGGCTTCTGTATGTCTCTTTTAGCAGCCTCAGGGCAATGTTTGCTCAATCTTTGTTGGCCCTGGATTCAAGATTGCTGCCACCTATAGGAAAACTTTATATTACTTCCACGGTTAAGTATATAAAAGCATAAAATGACTTTCTTGATCGATTTTTTTTCTTTTAATATTTCTGGTCTTACCTATGATTTTCATTCTTTCACCTTAATTTTAGGTTTCCTTCCCTTTCTTTTACTGATTCTTAGAAAATTTATTTTCAGACTTTGTTCTTTGTAATATGTTAGTTGAAGACTATAAATTCTTCATTTAAGCACACATTTAACTACATTCCAGAAAATGTATTTGCAATATTTTCATGATCACATATTTAAAAAATATTTTTTTAAATTTCCACTGTGATCTTTTGTTTGGTGTAGGGATTATAGTATATGTATTTCTTTCCATATTTACCCTATTTTAGCCTCATAGTTGATACACTTTTTAATTATTTATTTTTGAGGTAACCATAGATTGCAACATGCATGTCCGATTTGTCAAAGTTTAATACACAGTAACACTTCACCTCTCCTGAACAAGGCGAGGCCTCAGAACATTTCAACTCCTTTTGTTGTTCTCTTGACTTACATGCTATTGTCATATTTTGTCACATACTGTCATACAGTTTAGTTATAAACATGATATTGTTATCACTTTCAATTATTAAATATTTATTTATATTTACCTACATATTTATGTTTATTGTTGCTCTATGACCTTTTTTGAATCTCTAAGCCATCTGTGTTCATTGATCTTCTGGCTCTAGAATATAACTTTTATCTTTTCTTTAGTGCAAGTCTGGTTATGACTTGTTTTAAGAGGATATTGTTCTAAGTTGGCAGTTATTTTTCCCCTAGAACTTCCTAAATGTTATTTCAGTGAGTTCTGGGTTTTATTGTCACCGTGGCTACTTTTAACATTTTCTCTTTTACTTTATGTGCTCCCTGAAATTGTAACTTAATGTAGTCCATTTGGGAAAGTAATTGGTAATTACATATTAAATCTTGATTCTCTTTCTCTCTTTGTTTGGGTGCCTCCAATTCCACAGTCCTGTGCATGCAGTCTATTTCTAAAATGTAGCCCTTTGATACCTAAATTCTGAACCCCAATTTTTGTCAACTCAGTCTGTCAAAACTCTATGTAGTACCACACACTTTCAGCTGTTTCCATAAGAATTTATGCAGCATATATTAGTCTGTACTTGAATCAGTAGGTACATCTAGGGGGAAAAAAAAACAGTCCCAGTTTCTGAGGTCACATCTCACAGTTTCCTTTTCCTCTTACTCCTTGTTTCCTGAATTCTTTATAGGCTTGTTAGCTCTCCCACACTTTCGACTGGAAGTTCTTTTCATACTTTCCCCAGTTTTTCCAGTTATTATCAAAGGGAATTTTTGAGTTATCTATCTGTCACTATAGGAAACAGATGCTCTCTTTTCAATAGTTATATAATGTATAATAATCTTGATGTTATTATGATTTTATGCATATTTATATCTGTATAGTTATCACTGAATATATAGAATATTTCTAGCATGCTATTACATATTCTTGTTCTGTTCCCCAGATTATATCTCCTATGAGATGACCATTCTGACTTTTCCTATTAATTAATTATGTCTGTTTTTAAATGTCATATAAATGAATCAAGCTGAAGGTGCACTTATGTGTCTGGCTTATTTTTAAATGAACACAGTATCATATTTATGTATGTTTTTGTATATACTAGTAGAAAACTTTATTTATGTGTGTGAATATACCATGATTTACCCATTTTCTTGTCGATGGGCATCCATCAGCCTTCTGTGAATGTTTTGTATGTTTTTTGCCAGCCAGATGCATTCATTTCTCTTGTGAACACACCAGCAGTGAAATTGCTGAGTTGTGGGAAAGATAAGCACGTTCACCTGAAAGAGAAACTGCCAGTTTTTCAAAATGTTTTTATCATTTTACATTCCCCCCAGCAATGTAAGAGACTTTTTTCTCTCATATAGACTACACATTTTTCTTCTTTACTAAAGTAATTCTTTGTTTTCTATCTCTTTTTTTATTCCCTTTGATTATGTACCTTGCTTGTTATCTGACAAAGCTGGGAATATGGAATTTACATAGTGTCTTTGTGGCTTGGTTCAGTTTCCTCCACCAACGATAACTTCTGGCCATTAGTTCACATGTCCTAAAGCAAAGCACACCTGAAACCAATGTCACTCCAGTAAACTCAATGAAAGATTTTTTTTAAAAAAAGATCTGCTTAGTTCAGTTTAATTCTTCCCACCTCACCAGAGGGTGCTATATTTTGCCAAGTAGATTGATGTTTTTTTTCCTCAAGTTTCATTTCTGGCAAACAAATTCAAGCTAATGGGGCAAAAGTATTGCTTACACGTATGGTAGTTATTCCAAGGAGGTGAAGAAGGTAGTTGATACTATATTTATTATGCCTTTGACCCACAACTCACATCTATTCTTCAAGACAAGACAGAATACAAACTCTTACTGTAATATTCTCTTGTCAGTTTACCTGTAGTTTCTCTTCTCAATTCCATCTGTTTATAATCATTACTGATCCAAATTTTATGACAATTGTTACAAATAATCATCATATATGTAATTTGACTATTTAAAAATAAATTAAAATAAATCCTGTGAGACAGCCATTTTAAACTGAATATCAGAAAGTTAAAGGTTTGTCCAAATGCGCTCTACTGAGTAGTTATTTGGGTATAACCATTTGTTTTCTCTACTCCATATTTTACTGTCTTCTAACTGCTATATAATTACCATGCATCTAATCTAATCTTTTTTTGTGATCCAGATATTGTCATGAACTTACTTTAGCCATATGGAGAACATTGTGGATATGCTCAATAAATTTTGCATTTTCTAATGATTAAGAGAAAGGGACATTTGTGTGTATTTGGGGTCTTTTTTATCAGATTTTTAATGAACTCATTTCTCCATTTAGATAGTCTTACTGTTTTTCTAACATCTTCTACAAATCTCTAAAAAGATGTTGATTGATATCTTTTTGATGAAGAATATACTTCCAAAATTTATAAAGGAGGAGAGGAACCCTAACTCAATGAATCATTGACTGTTACTTTGGTTCATTCATTCCAAGTATATCTACCACATACAATGTCACTTAATATAGTTCAATATTTAATAGTTTTCCAAAGTGTCTAGTATATATACACATTCTATTAAAAACCTGTAGCCAATTTATTTTCTCCAATCACTCACTTGGGCTCTTTCTTGCCAAATGTTAATGTGACATCTGCTGTACCTAATTCCAGTAAATATCAGGGACTTTTATGCATACAAATGGTTTATCATACATATGCCATCAATTTGTTCTGCGACATGTCACTTATGCAAATAGCTTAGTGTTTTTATTTGTTAAGATTTATATCAAGTGAAAACCAAACACTTTAATTTAAAGGTCTTGGACTTTCTAGCCAGATGTTCATAATTTCTTGTGCTGTTTACTGACCTTGCCAAATTAAGGTTGTGAATCAATTAGCTGCAATTGGAAATTCACAGTAAAGGGATGGAATTATTATTGAAGGCTGATAATATATGATAGGAATTTTCATAAAATAAGGAAGCAATATAAATTCAATCTGGAAGGAACAGAACAGAACTGAAAAGCAAGATCTTCCTTTTAAATGGTAATGGTACACAAGATCCACCAGGTTACCATGCTTAGTTTAATGAATTCATGCCTTTCCATCATATAAGCAAAAAAGTCATGTTACATCGTATTAGAATTTAATTATATATATATTTTTAAAACTTTGTCTTCTAACTTATTTGTTTCTTATTTTCATTCAATTACATATTCAACTGCTGGTTCATCAAGCAAATTTTTAAAAAGATTTTATTTACTTATTTTCAAAGAGGGGAGAAGGGAGAGAGAAGGAGAGGGAGATAAATATCAATGTGTGGTTGCCTCTCACATGTCCTGTCTCAGGGCCTGGCCTGCAATCTAGGCCTGTGCCTGACTGGGAATTGAACTGGCAACCCTTTGGTTTGCAGGCTGGCACTCAAACCACTGAGCCATACCAGCTAGGGCTCAAGCAAATATTTGTTGATTACTTCTCTAAACCTCTAACCTAAAATCAACCTCTCTCCCTATATAGCATGATGTGCTTCTGACCCATAGAGAGTGTGAGTTGTAACACAGCATAAATTTGTGGGATGATTTGGTTAATTTTACAATTTCTGATGATATTGTGAGCTTCAGATAGGCAGGGTCTTTGTTTAGTTTTGTTCACCATTGTATCTCCAAAGCCTGAAAGAGTGTTTCACAGAGCAGGTGGTCAATGAATAAATGTAAGAGGTGCTACATATGAACTAGAGCAGGGGTGTCAACTCATTGTCACTGGGGGCCACATTAGCCCTGTAGTTGCCTTCAAAGGGCAGAATGTAATGTTAGGACTGCATAAATGTAACTACTTCTTAACTAGGGGCAAGGAGCTCCGTGCTGCCGCCAGGTAGGAACAAGGTGCTGGGCTGGATAAAACAAGGTGGAGGGCCGGATTCAGCCCGCAGGCCTTGTGTTTGTCACCTGTGAATTAGAATTTCAAGAAAATCAAAAGACTGTGTTTGCCTAAACAGACAGCTGGAATTAAGAATACAGGAGGAAAGATTATACATATAACACAGATTATGAAACAACAACAACCCCAAAACCCTGTTTTATAAAAATAGTCAAAATCATTTAAGAAGAAATAGAAGCAAATGATGTTATAGAGCAGATTTTAATATTATCTAAGGTACAGATTTTTCCTTTGTGGGATGAATAAAGGCCCAGGTAAATTAAAATATTTATTAATTCACACTGTAATTTGGTCATTGGATTCTCCAGCAGAAACCTCTCTTTGTGACTGATCTCTCTAACACAGCAGATGAGATTGGATACCCAGATGCTCTCTAAGTAAAACAGAAAAGGTAAACACTGATTACTAGTTTGAACATTACATGCTTCTCCTTATTTTTATATGCTGCAGGAAGGCTACTTTTTGGGTCCTATTATTTGCATATGTTCATTTTTTCCACTAATGAAGGTATAAAAAGGATGTGTGTGGAGGTATAGAAAGTGCATTATTTCCATGAGCTTTCCAAAGTCTTAAAATGCTTGTGTTTCATAGACAGTTCTCAATTACCCACCCTCCAATTTTTGCTGTGAGATAGAAGTCAGGGACTTAGGGTGAAAGTTATACTGAATACGAACAGTTGAGACAATGACCATTCATGACAGAGAGATTCAACTGTGTATGCCTTTTTTTTCCTCCCTAAGGAAAAGAGTATTTTTTTTCCAAAAGCAGCAGCTCCCAAACCTAGGGTCTCTGGGTTCCTTTACATACTTGAATATTATTGAGAAAAGGAACCCCAAAGTTTTTGTTTTACGTTGGGTATAGTGTAAATAACAACCATCAAAATTACACCATCAGAAATTAAAATTAAGAGAAACTTTAAAAAACATTTATCAATTCATTTTAAAAAACAGAATGAACTCATTTTGTGCTAACAAAGTAACATTTTCATTAAGAAATAACTCTTTTCCAAAGCAAAAAAAATGTGATTAAAGTGACATTTTTTACAAATCTCTTAAATGTCTTATTTAACAGAAGACAGCTGGATCCTTACACCTGCTTCTGTGTTCAGTCTTATGGGATATCGCATGTTATGTAGCCTCTAGGAACCTCTGCTATCCACTGCAGAACGGAAGAGTAAGAAGGCAAACACCATCCCAGAGTTATAATGAAAATAACTTTGATCTTGCAGACCCACTGAGAGGGAATCTCTGTTCTGAAATGAAATGCCAGTGTGTTCCAGACAAAAGAACAAAGTGAAAGACAATTTGGAAGTGAATTTTATTTGCTTTGATTCAAAATACCTGAGTATGCAAGTAAGCCATAAAACATAATAAAATTTTAGCAACATTTGCTTAACTTTTGGTGGGCTGGCTTCCTTGGTATGCTAATCAAAGCCTTAGCCTATATTATGGATAGTTGCTCTTTACCTTCTGTGTAATCTGCTTAGATAAAAGAGAGTCTGTTTCCTATTAGAATAATTTTCTGTGCTTTATGCCATTGTTATTATGTCCTTGGTAGTCAAGGAAGGACAGAAAACACAAAGAACTAAGTTTCTTCACTCATGGAAGAGTTAAGATACTTCACAATAGCATTACCTGTTATGTTTATTTTTAAATGGTTTATGTCGGTTGCGTTAAATAGGTGAAAAGTAGTTTCTCAGTCACCTACAATTGGAATTCAGCCAAGTGAACCCATCTGTGACAGTGCTTTTGATTTTGCACACCAAAAATAAAACTCTAAATTTAGAAAAAAATAAAATTAAGATATTTAGGATATCTATTCCATACGGAAATATCTTTGTGATTTTCCAGAGAGCTTCTGGAAAACCACAAATTTGATTTTATTATTATTTTTTAACTTCAGAAAGAGAGATATTGGAAACAATTAGGTTTGTTTCTGTGGGTATTACAATATAGTGGAGAACTTTTTACTCATTCAAGGTAAAAACAGAAATTTTTGCTAATCCCTTTCCTCTCTGATCATGTTGCTATTTCAGAGACCTATACATGAATTAGCCTATATTTTTCGCTAATCCACCTCGGCTACACTTTATTTAGTAGTGATTACTCTAGAGAGTTTATTCAAACAACCTCATATTCACAACATATTTGACATTTTGATGTAACACACACGTTCATGAAACACGCTCACGAGGAAACACATGTTTTAATAAATGATACAACTCTATACATTTAAGATGTATCGTTATTCTAGTCCATTCTAAACACTATTTGGTTTGACTCAATTTAATTTTATTTTATTAAAGAAAACATTCTGGTCACAAGCCACTAAATTGATTTTATGATTCACGGTTGGGTTGTGAATATCAGTTTCAAACACGCTTCACTAAAATAATTTTTTATTATAATCTTACCTCTTCCTACCATACAAATTTTCATATTTTCTTTGTTTTGATTTTTTTTTACAGTGAAAATGTGGGAGAGTACATCAGGAACTGGTCAGTGACATTACCTGTGATCTGTCTTTTCCTTGCTGTTAATAAGAGTGATATATGCACAGTCAGTGGACACAGACAATAATATGGTGAAGGCTGTGGTGAGGGGGCAGGGGCTCGGTGGAGGGGGTCAAAGAGGGAGAAAATGGGGCATATCTGTAATAATGTCAACAATTAAAACAAGAGTGATATTATCTTTGTGTATGGTGTAAGTTGGTGGTCAAGTTTCATTTTTTTGCATATAGCTGTCCAGATCTCCCAACACCATTTGTTGAAGAGGCTATTTTTACTCCATTTTGTGCTCCTGCCCCCTTTGGTCAAACATAACTGACTATAGAGTCATGGGTTTATTTCTGGGCTCTATATTTTGTTCCATTGGTCCATGTGTCTGTTCTTATGCCAGTACCAGACTGTTTTGATTACATTGGCCTTGTAATATAGTTTCACATCAGGTATTCTGATCCCTCCTACTTTGTTCTTCTTTTTCAAAATTGCTGAGGCTATTCGGGGTCATTTATGGTTCTATATAAATTTTTGAAATGTTTGTTCTATATCTGTGAAATATGTCAAGGTGGATAAAAGACTTAAATATAAGTTGCGACACCATAAAAGTCCTAGAGGAGGACATAGGCAGGAAAATTTCAGATATTCTACACAGCAATATTTTCACCAATATGTCCCCTAGAGCAAGGGACATAAAGGAAAGAATAAACAAATGGGATTTCATCAAAAGGAACAGCTTCAGCACAGCTAAAGAAAACATCAGCAAAATGAAAAGGGAACCAACTGCATGGGAAAATATATTTGCCAATGATGCCTCGGACAAGGCTTTGATCTCCAAAATATATAAAGAACACACATGACACCACTCCAGGAAGACAAACAATCCAATTAAAAAATGGGCAAAGGGCTTGAACACACACTTCTCCAAGGAGGACACACAGAGGATCCAGAGACATATGAAAGGATGCTCAGCATCACTAGTCATCAGAGAGATGCAAATTAAAACCACAATGAGATACCACTTCACACTAGTCAGAATGAACAAACAGCAAGTGCTGGCGAGGCTGTGGAGAAAAGGGAACCCTAGTGCACTGTTGGTGGAAACGCAGACTGGTGCAGCCACTATGGAAAACCATATGGAATTTCCTCAGAAAACTGAAAAGAGAACTGCCTCTTGACCTGGCAATTCCACTGCTGGGATTATACCCTAAGAATCCCGAATCACTGATTCAAAAGAACCTGTGCGATCCAATATTCATAGCAGCACAATTTATAATAGCCAAGTGTTGGAAACAGCCTAAATGCTTATCAGTACATTTAGTGCCCATCAGCAAATGAATGGATCAAAAAACTATGGTACATTTATACAATGGAACACTATGCAGCAGTAAGAAAGAAGGAAATCCCACCCTTCGCAACAGCATAGATGAAACTGGAGAGCATTATGCTAAGAAAAATAAGCCAGGCAGTGAAAGACAAATACAATATGATCTCACCTGTATTTGGAACCTAAACAACAAGACAAACAAGTGAGCAAAATAGAACCAGAGACATGGAAATAAAGAACAAACTGACAATAACCAGAGGGGTGGGAGGAGGGGGATAACAGGGAAAGAAGGGGAATCAAGGAACATATATAAAGGAACCATGCATGAAGACAACAGTGTGTGTGGTGGGGGAGGATTGAATGTGGCTGGTGGGGTTGGATAGGGAAGAGGGAGAGTCATCAGAGGAAAATGCAGACAACTGTAATTGAACAACAATAACAAAATAAAATAAAATAAAATAAAATAAAATAAAATAAAATAAAATAAAATAAAATAAAATAAAATAAAATAAAAAAGTGATAGAAGCAGCCACTTGATAAACCATGGGAAAGGACTTTGAAAATTTGAATTGAATCAGGACAAGTAGGTCCAAAATATTGTTTATTTCTTCTTTTCCTCTAGGAAACTCAGAGTAAAAGGAAAGTTATATGCTAAGCTAATTTCAGACAGTATGCACTTTCCTGTTTCAGGTGAATCCATTGAAATCAAGGGAGCACCTCCTGACTTGTGCACATTGCTTTTCAATGATGACTCAATTTTTTCAGGAACAGAGTGGAATAAAATTTGAATTTTTAAGTATTTTAATAATATCTACTAACTAAGTGCCCTAGCACATGTTTTATTTTTGCTGACATTGTAGAGAAAGGAGTAACTTATCCTTGGAAAGTATGTTTCTGCTGAAGAATTATACAATTCTGATTGTTCCTGAACTCGATGCATTTCTCAGAGCACACTGAGACCAGCGTGAAGTACTCTCCTTTTCCTTCCTACTACAAATGCCAGTGCCTAAGTCTATCTCCTTCTCTTCCTTATTGTGTACCACCACCCACCGTGTCATGCAACATTCTCCAAACTGGCTGGATATAACACGTTAAAAATGTAAACGTGTCAACATGACAATAGTTTAAGGACTTTTTACCAGTTCTTCTAGTCATTACTCTAGGTTTCTTAATGGGAACAGGATGTTTTCAAATGGCCTTCTGGTCTTCCTTTCTCTTTTGAAGGGTAGAATATACCCAGTCTTCTCCCTTACATCTGGGCTCTTTTCCAGATTGCTCACTCCATGTTTTTATTTATTTAACCTGAAATCTCTACTGTAAGGGATTAATAGATTTGATCCTGTATCCATTCAAGTGTCCAACTACATGAAGCAAGTAGTTTGTACTCCTGGGGACTATCAGTGTATTTCCCACATGACTGAACCCTATGTATATATTTCCTATATCCTCAGAAAATGTACCATTACTATCTTTACTCACAATCGTATTTTTATATTATTTTTGTTCTTTTGGTAACCATGAAGGTTAAAACTATTGATTTAATCAAATAGTTTTTTCTTACATATAATCTTAAGTGGAAAAGCAATATATAAACCCAATAAAAGAGAAGCATTGATGTTTGAGGAGAGGAAAAGGGTTTTGAAGTCTAGTGAACTCATTGCCATAGCCACAGCATCCCTGATATGTTTCCCATCCCCTGAAGTCCTCAGACTTTGCAGCAGACATAAAACCCACAAATACCTACGGTGAGCACATGCATACCACATGTGTTAAATAAAAACAGGTCCCATTGCTCCTAGTTGATATTGAGAAGCTTTTGAAAAGGAAGAAAACATAAAACGTGATGATTCCTTATTAAATATTTAATTACTAATACTAAATTGAAAAGTCACTACTAAATGGAAAGCCCATGAATAAAAATTTTGTTGATTTATATATAATGGATAATTAGAATGGGGAGACATCTGGAGACAAAATACTTTGGCAAATTTTTGGAAGACAAAAACCAGGTAAAGAATTGGCAGCTGAGCCTTAGAAATCTAAGAAAAAAAAAGAATAAAGGCTATAATTTAAGAGCCTGAAGAGGGATTTTACCTAAGGATGACGTTCGAAATTTCAACAATCTGTACAGCATGAGCTCTAACCAGTAAATTGATGTTGAACATGGATTGGGCGAACAAACACCAGCCTTAAAAAAAATGCCCATGGTTGGTGTGGCTAAGTGGTTTGTGTGGCAACCTGTGAACCAAAGGGTCACTGGTTTGATTTCTAGTCTAGGGCACAGGCCTGGGTTGCAGGCCAGGTCTCCAGTAGGGGGTGTGTGAGAAGCAGCCACACATTGATGTCTCTCTCCCTCTCTTTCCCCTTCCCTTCCCCTCTCTAAAAATAAATAAATAAAATCTTAAAAACAAACGATGAAAATAAGCATTTTTAGTAAATTCTGCTCATGACAGCACTCTTCCTTTGGCAGAGAAGTGTATGGGCCAGAAAACTGGGGGACAACTTGAAAGTTTATCTGGAGAGTAACTTACATAGCACTGATTATGGTACTTACACAGCATTCACTATGTGCTAGGCCCTACTCTTGGTGCCTTACAAAATAAATATTTTTATTACTATCATAAACCTAAGAGTATTAAAATTATCCCTTTGCAGATAAGGAGGAAACTGAGGCCCAGAAAGGTGAACTTGCTTAAGGTTGCCCATGTAGTGATGTGCTATGATTCAAACCAGTCAGCCTGTCTCGGATTTGTTGCTGCCTACTTCTTTCCTAAGGAGACTTTGACAGAAGGAGCTACACTTAAGGAAACTTACATGTGACAAGAAGCAGGGTCAAAGGGTGGAGCTGAAAACAATGGGATTAAATTGATTTCTTTATTCTGAATTGTATGGCCTCTTTAAGAACTAGGGTTTATAACGTTTATCTCTAATTAGCCACCATCTGCCTTCAAATAATATTAAACTACTTAACAAATAGTATAAAAAGCTTATGCAATTTATTTCCAATTCCTTCCTCCCAGCTAGTCTTCTCTTATTATTCACAATTTGGTTTAACATATGCTATAAAACTAAACTACATTGGTATTATTTTTGCTTTGCACTATTTCACTAAAAGAGGAATATACTTTAATATATCTTCATTTTACTATTTCTGGAGATACTCATGTTGTTTACATCTTAGTTTCTCTGTAATATATTTATTTTCTGTTAAGGAATTCTTTTTAATGTATTTTGTGTTGGAAGTGCGTTTGTAATAAATTTGCTTTATTGGGTCTAGAAATGTTTTTATTTAACCTTCATTTTTAAATGATACTTTTGCTCTGTATGGGATTCTGGGTTGATAAGTGATTTTCTTTTTTCAAATCTTTAAATGTGTCATTGCACTGTCTTCTGGCTTACATCATTTCTGGCACAATAATTCTCATTCTTGTCCTTCTGCAGGTAGTGTGCCTTTTAATGGCTGCCTTCAAGATTTTCTCTTTATTTTTGGTTTCAACAGATAAAGAATATGATATGCTTAGATGCATTTTTTGGGGGAGTATTTATATTGCTTGGTGATTCTCTGAGCTCATTGGATCTGTATTTTCATATTTTTTTCATAAAAAATTATGTATTTTTTATCTGTATTTTATTTCATAATTCAAATGTCTACTTCCTTGTCCTTGCTCTCTTTTCTTTTGGGGGTTCCAGGTAAATGTTTGTTAAACTATCTGATGTTGTTATACAGCTCTTGGATTCTCTATTGCATTTTTTTTTAACTCTTCATGTTTCAGAATTGGTTATTTCTACACCTTCTCTTTATATTCACTAATTTTTCCCCTTGTGTCTACTCCCCTGAGGAGTCCTTAAACAGCATTTTTCACCTCTATTAGTGTGTTTTATATCCTTAGGATATCCATTTGTTTCTTTCCAATATGCCTCCATCTCTGCTGAAACTCCCCATGTGTGCATGTAATGACAATGACATTCACCTTTTCCACAAAAATTTTTACCATACTAACCAGAGCTAATTTGAATTTCCTCTCTGACAGTTCCTGTAACTGGGTCATTTTTTGAGTTTGGTCTTATTAATTGCTGTCTTTTGACAGTGAGCTATTTTTCCTGTTTCTTTCCTCATGATTTTTATTGAACTCATGTCATTGAGTGCAGAACCCAAGATTTTGAAATACATAGTATTTAAGCGTGGATATGGGCATACTTCTGATATATCTCTTGTATGCAGAGTGAGTCAATTTAGTTAGAAGCTGAACTGTTTTTTAAATTGTATTTTTAATATCAATACCTTCAAGACAGCACTGACGTCAATTTTTCAATGTCTGTCAAGCATCAAACTTTAGCAATTTGTTAAATATTTTAGCCTGAATATTTATATCAGGATGTATGCCACTTGACTTCTCTTCCTTATGGTTTGCAGGAGGAGAAGCCACTGCATTCTGTGTCTTCAGAAAAATTGGTCTCTTTCTGGATTTCAGGCCACTTGGTTGTCTTGAGACTTTTTCTATTTCAGAAGTTCAAGAATAGTTGTCATTTTGTACATTATTGAGATTTTCTTGTTGCTAGGGTGGGACCAGCACTACTTTGAATTTTCTGTATCATTTAGTGGAAATGAAACTACTCTATCCAATGATTTTTCAGTTTTGATGTCACCTTCTAATGCCACTAAACCAAAACCTGGTTTTATTGGCTCAGTTACATAGGTAAGGCCATTTCTGCTTCTTCTTAGTTTTCTGTAGGCTCACTCCAAAGAGTTTTGCCTCTTTCCTCTGCTTAACATAAAGAGACTTTGTAGTTTCCCATCAGATGTGGAGCATTGTCATCCTTATCATTAAACAAAGTTAGACATTCTGATTTCTTTGGCCTGTTTCTGGACCTGGAGATTGGCAGGTCTTTGCCCTCAACATTGGCTTTGCTTCTATTCCACACCTATATAAAACAGCCTGTGAAACAGCACCTCTGGGCAAGGGCCATGCACTAAGTGGAAAAAACCAATAACAGTAACAACAGCAGCAACAACAAAACAAAAACAAAAAAACACCTTGGCTTTGGAAGACCTGAATACAAGGTCTGTCTCCAGCAGTGGTGAGATGCGGAAAACACCTTCACAAAATTTGAAATTATAGACATGTATTTTAGTTGGCTACATATAGATCAGTCTTGAAACTTAAGAATGATATATTTCACATGTAATATTATACAGTATTAGTGAATCAATAAGAATTATCTCAAAGATGAACTAGATATAATTGATGTTATATTTCCAAACAATATTTCCATTTATTTACAAAACCTTTTCATCTGCCCTCATTTGAGGTTCTCACAAGCTTGACATCGTTTGGATTAATATTTCCATTTTTAATGATGAGGTTATGGAGACAGAACAAAAAGTGACAACTACTGAGAGACAGACCTGGACACAAACACAAGTGTTTCCAGCTCTACCCCTCCATGCACTTCTTCTACCGTGCAATGATGTCTCTTTAAAAAATGTACTATACATTGCTAAACAGAGTGTAGCTTCAAGTACGATGGCTCCATGGAAGAATAGAAAACACTTTCAATCAATACAAAATAATTCAGTGCTTTCTGTCATAAATAGAAAAGAGATTTTCTGCCCTGAATGTTAAGTTTAAAACTAGCTGAATTGACAAAGGGATGATGGAAATGGCTTATATAAATGCTTTTAAAAAAATTGATGGCAAAAGAAAGGAGAGTGGAAGTGTGGGCTGGCTGTAGTAGCATAATAGAACTCAGGAGTAGTGGTAAAAATCAATTATCCTGGCAAGATTGTTGAAGCTGAGCATACAAAGTGCAAGTTGGAAATGAAAGTGTGCTGCTTTGGTACGTTAGTGTTTTCTGGATAACAAAGACATGGGGTTATCTATAACCAGTACCTAATCCTGTATTCTGTCATAAGAAATATGCCTGACATGTCTCAATGCCGTATCTTTAGGCAACAGGACTGGAGGGTCATTGGCAAGTGGGTTTGTTTTTCAGCAGTTTCAGTTTCACTCCCAGCATCTCAGAATGCTGCAGAGAGTGACTGCCCCACTTTGTTCCTGCCAGCTCCTACTCATCGGATTCCCTCCTTTCTCCTGTCACTCCTCACATTTCCTCAAAAGTTCTGGAGTAACTTATAAGCAATGAGTCAAGCCTGCGTGAGCAAAAGGAGATTCATTTTCCTAAAAACTTTATTCTATCATCATCTTAGCCTTCAAGAGAAACACATTTTAATTTTATTTTTTGGGTTGCTAGCCTTCTTTCTAAATGATTCATGATACAAAATAATGAATTCTATATCAATGTACCTTTGTGGGCTATTGGAAAAAAGTTAAGAGAAAAGTGTATCAGTATTGAAGTACAAAGAGTTTGAGGAATTAAAAAAATAATCTTGTATTTAGAGTTTCAGAGTCTTTCATACTTTATCTCATTTTAGCATATGTGAGATAAAGTTCACATATTGGCAAAGTTCATTTCAGTAACCTATTTTTCAAACAACTAATTATTGTAGAAGTGGGATTAAATCCATTTCTCCAGACTTTCAGCCTTATGTTTTATCAGGACCTGGTATTTCTTATTTCTAATTCCTTGGCTTAATTTTACTTTATATCAACAGAGAACCTTATTTCTTCACTTTAAATTTAATGCTAGAATTATATGGAAGCATACAAGGCCAAACAGACCAAGACAAATTATTCAGTGATATAACTTAAAAGATGTATTTTTCTAGGAAATTTGAGTTTAAACAATCCCCACTCCTCATCACACATAATCACATATGATTTATTCATAAATGTCTAAAGCTAGACATTCCATAAAGGCAACTGTGTCTTCCGGGGATGTCTTGTTAAAAGTATAGAATGTTATTTACAATTTTTAGAAGGTACTTATAAGACATTCAGTCTCAGCAACCTAGATTTTTTATTTATTTGAAAAACAACAAAAAGGTGTTAAATTGGATTTTCCTTGGGCATGTTTTATCTCCCACCATTCCACTCAGGTTAGAAAGAATGGCCTTATGCAGCTCTCAGAACCTGGGTCAGACTCTTCTGACCCTGTGTACAGATGTGCCCACGGGCACATAATCTTACACGCGAAGCCAGCTAGAACACATTACGATAATAGGAAAAGTTGCATCCACAACTTCACTTCATTAGCAGGAAGCATTCATATTTGTGCATATTTCTCATAAGGTTGGATAGGGAACATCATAAGAATAACTTTCCACATTTTTGTTACTGTTTCCACAGTTTAGAATATCTGAAAGTACAAGGTTCAGTCTTTCTGACCTAAAGCGGCAGCACAGCACAGCAGCTAACCCTTAGAGGCATCTTTGATGTCAGCATATTCACCAGGCTACAGGTAATATTGCTCCTGGCACTTTTCATACCTCAGGTTATGTTACTGAGGTCCAAGGTTCATGTTGCAAAAGTAATTTGTTAGATATTTTGATCATTTTTTATATATTCCCAGTTTTGGAGAAATATCATACATTCAACATTTCTCCCAGTTTAGATAAATATCTTACCACTCAATTTTATAAGTGATTTGTAATTTCTCAAGGTATTTTTTAACTATTTGGAAAACTTTCAATGTTCTCACTTCAGAAAGCCTTGAGGGGTTCAGTTCCCTAACCAAGAATAAAATACTTCATTTTGCAATTGCAGTTTTCATTATTTTAAGTCTCTATTATCCATGAAAAGTTGATCCAGAAATGTACATGTGTCATTAGTTATTCTTTTACCCCATGCCCAATTCTCATATTTAGGTTAGCTGAGATCTGAGTGCTACAATAAGCACAATGGGAAACAACAGTAAATGCTGCAAAAAATTTGTAAAAATATAGGAATATTTTTTGAACTTATTAGTAACAAGAAATGTAAAATAATTTGTACAGCTCTTGGGTTAAAAAGGGGGATGTTTAAGAGCTGTTAATGTTAATTCTTCTGCTCAGAAAAATTCTAGTTTAATATAAGACACATGGATTTTCATATGATAAAAATCTTGTTTAATGTAAAACACAGATGGTACCTAATTTACAATAATTCCACTCAAGATTTTTTGACTTTACAATGGTGTGAAAGCTATACATCTTCATTAGAAACCATACTTCCAATTTTGAATTTTGGTCTTTTCCTGGGCTAGAGACATGAGGTTTGATGCTCTCTCATGATGCTGGGCAGCAGCAGGGAGGTGATTTTGCCCGACAGTTGGTTAATGTGAGTGTCCTGAGCATGTTGAAGGTAGGCTCGCCTATGATGTCCGGTAGGGTAGGTGCAGTACATGCATTTTTGACTTACGATATTTTCAACTTGCAATAGGTTTAATTAGGACATAACTCTATCATAATTTGAAGAGCATTTATCTATTTTATGCTTTAAATTTAATGTTTTGCTCAACATGATACACATTGTTATTCAATTTTGTTTAGAAGGTATTCAAATAGATGATATGACATTTGGTATGACCAAATAAATTAATATTTTTAAAACATATGCCAACTTTATGGTAGGTAGAAAAATCCCTCTCACAGAAGTTGCATGCTATCAGTAACCAAAAAGTAAAATGCCACGTTATATTTAGATGACAATTTTTTAGAACACTTTCTAACACGTAGGTGATGTGACCCTCCAACCAGCCCTACAAGGTAGGTAAATGTCATAAGAATATGAATGTAATGGTATGATGCCTTTCCCAAAATGAAAGTTAAAATTACCCTTTAAAAATGAAACTGGGGAGAATAAAAATACAACGCATGAGATCATCTTGCTGTAGAAATGACACAATTCATGAGGCTGTCTGTAACTGTGTTATCCAAAACTTCAGAATATACCCCAAATTTAAGCAAGATCTGCTGTCTGCACAGCCTGGGATACATGACAGCAATGGCGTCTTCAAGCAAGGCTCTGTGATAACAGGGTGAGGAGGTCTGCCAGGAATTTAGAAATGCTGGTTGAATGAGCAGAAAAGCACAGGACATTTGCACTCTTCTGTGTGGAAGAGGTTTCCCTAATGAACCAGCACAAATATTTGTGTCTCTCTCCTTGAGGAAGGCTTGCTGCATGTGGCTAACATTATTTGATGCCACAGGTAATTAAAGCCTTCCAACTTACGTCTTGCTCTGTTTCCACATTAACAAGATGACACCCTATTTTGATAATACATTTGCTTAACCAGTGCCTTTCAGGTGGGAAGGGAAGGCACTTATCATGCATGTAGATCATGTAGATCAGGCATGTAGGTCTACTTAGAAATGATACAAGATATTTTGGTAAGATGGTAAGAAATACAAGGCATTTTGGTAAGATGGCAATGCAGCATCATTTTGGTTACTTGGCAATGAAAACTCTTCTATTAAGAAGATATAATGTCCTACTCCAGAATCCTATTGAAATGAGTGTTCACTGTAAAACATTAAAAGGAAAACATGCAATACTAGAAAGTGGGAAAGCTGCCATGAACATATTAGAAACTTTGTGTATTTTTTCTACTCTAACTTACTGGGTGCTCACTAGAGGTGAGGTAGACTCTAAATGCTTGCACTATATCAGTAAATAAGAGATATAAAGATACATGCCTTTATATAGCTTACACTTTAATTGGAGGATTCAAAAAATAATGGTAAACATAAAAATATTGGAGAGTGATTAAGCCCTTTAGCAAAAGAAAAAAAATCAGGAAAAGCAGTGTGTTGTGAGTGTTGGGAATGAGGAGGCAATCTGTGGCATTAATAGTGAGGCCAGGGTAGATTCAGTGGGGAAGGTGAAAATGGAGCAGAGACTTAAAAGAGGAGGGGGATTTAGGCAAACACATAACTGGGAGCAAGGACATACCTGCCAGAGGGAACAGCTAGACTGAAACCCTATGTGAGTAGAATTTGAAGGTTTCCTCATGTATTAATGCCATGACTCATACTGACTGCAAACAAAAGAACAGAATGATGACACCACTCCCCCATCCCCCCGCCCACAAAGCAGCACAAGTACTTGGAGAAGAACCTGGTGGAAGCCTGCTAACCCTCTACAAGTTACAGGGTCATGGGACAGGCAAGGACAGTGACAGCAGAGCAGTAGTTTGTGTCTTCAGTTCAAAAACCTCTTTGAAATGGATTTACCTAAGAAGAAAGAAAACTCAAAGAAGGAAGAGAACTTACTTCCTGGATATATTCAGTTGAGCATTTATTAAAAATAAAACTTTGAAATGAATATGACTTGCATTGAGATGACTTCTACTACAAACATGGTGATTTTAGCCTGTGGTTTCCACCTGCTCCACCTTCCAAAATGTGAATAAATAATCAAAGAAATACAAGGACATTTATGTCAGTCTTGAAACCAGTGAAGGGTTTTTAATAAATCTCTGGAAAACTTAAAGCAGTCAAGACTGATTTGAAGGAAGAGTCATTTAACCCATATGATTCACCAGATGGAAAATTAATGAGGCAAATAAGTGGAAGTAGTGTATTCCAGCTACAGCCGTGAGTTCACAGCAGCATAGGCTGAGGGTAAAGGCTAACTGAGGGGCAGCTGGTGGGCAGCATGTAATTTGAAGGTCTCAATGTACAGAATGGCATAGATATAACACTTTATTAATATTATCTGCTATAGTGCATCTGAAATAATTGGCAACTGTTAATATGTATCTCTGGTGAACAGAAATAGATTAATCATAATGCTTGGTTTATGATATATTGAATAATTGGCCTGTACAAGGGCTTTTTATTCATTTAAACATGTATTTATTTATCTTCAATAATATAATGAGAACCCTCAAACTCACTGCCCAAGCCAAAACTTAAACAATAATATTAACTTAGTTTTACCTACGTATTCCTGCTGTGGTTTGTCTCCTTGTCTCTCCTGGAACTGATGGCTATATTCAATATTATTTTTGACATTTCTTTGGGGTTTTTTTAAAGAGTTATGATGGTAAATAAATATATTGTTTAATTTTGTTTGATTTTGAATTTCATAACAGGGAATTATATTAATATAGTCTTCTGGGTCTTGCTTTTTGATTCACATTGTATCATGGAGACTTGACAATGATTTTGCATTGAGCAGATGTGTAGCTTCCTAGGATGTTCTGAGGCTGCCTTAGCACAGCACATGGCAGCTGACATGGGTGAACTTAACACATTTCTCTGACATGCGCGAAGCAGTAACTGCCTTGCCTTTTGTGGCCTCCCTACAACTTCTGCATCAGCATCTGTTTTTGATCGTACCCTCCATGGTTTCCTGTTTCTGGAGTTCCCATATCAGCAAGACTCCTTCCTGGATGCTGCTTTTGTCAAAATTAAAATCAGGTTAGTAAATAGGACCAAGTAAGAATTTATTGTGTACAAAACAACCATTCACAAACTGAGAACCTTCAAATCCTAAACCAATATGAAGCTCAGAGGCATGATGGTACAGGATATTCTACAAAGTGAAAAAGAGGAAGTTGTTTAACCTTTATGATGACTGGTTATTATAAGGGGGGGTTTCCAGACAGCAGGGGATTGGTTAAAACCATCTTATACCATTTTAGGAAGATGACTTAAGTTTCTTTTATGATTATCAGAGGCATTTAAAAGAAATAACCTAAGCTAATTTTCACTTTATGTGCATGAAACAAGCTGATTTAATTGTGCTTAAGTGTCATAAATGGTTTTATCTGCTTGGGGGATTTTCAAATCTGGTCTCCACTTTATTTTAGTTCAACACAATAAAGATAGCCCAAGCCAGGCTACATTTCTCAGAGGCCACTCAGCCCATGTAAACTTTCAAACATTGGGAGTCAAGCTGCTTCTGCTATGCTATTGTCCTCTTTCCTGTCCTGCTGTTATATAACTGTGCCAGCCAGGAGTGGCCTCAAGAGTTGCCCAGAAGGGACAGAGGCCACTTCTTGATGTTCAGGGACTGATGCTTTCAGAAACCAGGAGGTTCATATTTTGTTCACCCAGGGTTTTCCCTGAGCTCCATCTAGTTTAACAGTGAGGGTCTAAATGTTTCTTCAGTTTATGGGGGCGGGGGCAGGGAGGGGGCAGAGATTTACAATAACCTTCTGTCTTGCAGGAACCCTCAATGTCTCTAAGGCCCTCTCTATTTAGCTAGAAGGGAAGGAAAGCAGCTCTGTGGCTGCTCACAAGGAGAAGTGAGGGGAATTGCTATAGCGCTCTCCACCAAAAGCAACTTGTTGTTCATAAAAACACTTTCCTTTAAGCACCTGCTATGTTCACATAGGTAAGAGACCAGATTGTTAGGCTTAGATCCACTTCCCAGGTTTTATTTTTCTGGTTGTCTTTTTCTTCTTTCCTTTCTTCTTTTTTTTTTTTATAAAGGAGGTAGTTTTCATTTATTGTTTTCAACTTCGACATTGTAGCTGCTACTTATGAGAAAATTGGAAAATATATCAAACACTGGCTAGATATCAACGGTTGACATCATCACATGAGGTGGACTTCACAGAGTGTAAAGGACTATTATTGTTTGCTTTGTGTAACTTGTTTGCCATACTATAATAACTATGTATTACTTCTTACAATTTATAAAATTATTCTGGGAAAACACAACAATCACATGGACTTAGTAGAAAATTATTTAACAGAGAAAAGAAACAAAACTGCAAGTGCACTATTTTTAAGAAATTTGTTTTCAGAGACTCCATCTGATGCAACAATTATCTTTATCTTTGGAACTCTTGGTAGGTTTTCAAGTTTCAACCAATCACTTCAAAAACAGAAAATGAAAATGATTTCACAAACAAGTGAGTTTTCCCCCAGACACTGAACATAACACTTAATCATAAAAGGGGACTATAAAATACTCTAATACTAATAGGAATCAATAATCAGGATTATTAAGCTAAAATGATGAAACATTATGAGATACTCACTATTGACATCTATGTTTCAGATTTCTCTCTAGATATAGAATGACTAACTCATTTTGAAAACTACTTAATTGAATAGAAATGTGAGTTATTACTTTATGAATTTGGAAAACTAAAGCTTTTAAGTGAATATGACTTCCTTGATAAAAATGTTTTAATATGTGTTTAAAGATTTAAATTAGATTGACTTTCTCCCTAAATTCAATCTTGACCTCCTCCATTGTCCATATCACTATAAAATTCAAGTCTGCCCATCCTAGTATTTATTTTAAAAATACTCTTTTTTTTGCCATTTGACTCTTGCCAGAAAAAGTTAACACTCCTTTGTATGATGCACAAAGTGCTTCATTATAAGGCATGAGACCCCTTTTGATTTTAATTTTATAGCACTTGTCATGAAACCCACACTTCAGTAATATTATAGATCTCACTGTTCTCTGAGCTCATCATAGCCTTTTATATATCCGTTGCTTTGCTCATTTTATTCTTTCTAGCTGTAGTACTGAAATGACCTTCTGTCCATGAACTACAAATTATCCTTCTATACCCAGCCCATATGTTAGCTCTACAAGCCCACTCCATTTTCTTGTAATTATTTGCTTATGGCATTACTTCCATCTACTGTGACAATTTTCTATCCCAAACTCCTAAGGAAATTCTTAGTGTAGATATTCAACAGATATTTTACTTTGGTTTTAATGAATAAATTAAGAAAATTATACCCTAGATTTAACTGAATAGACTAACAAGTTCCAAAAATCACAATTTAATTTTACAGTTTAAGTAAAGTGTAAGAAAACTATGATCATTTTATAGTCTAACTCTCTATATTGTAAAGTCTATTGCAATTGCTAATTTCATGATAAGCATTCAATGACCTGTATATATTCATATAAATTTACAAAAAGTTGTATAAAACTTGACATTTAGCAAAAGCTTTGTTTTTCAGTTTACAAGAATAAACTGTTTAACCTTTAGTTTAGAAATTTTACTTTGAAGCCTCTGTCACTCTTCCCAGGACTAGAAAGACACCATATTCCCTCAGAAAAGTGAATATAAAGATTGAACATGATTTTGTCTTTCAAAGAAAGTATTTTTTAAGTAATACCAGCTACTTGCTCTACTCCAAAACTTGTGTTACTCTCTTCTTTACATGTTCATTATTTTCCAGTGTGGAGGTAGGTTGTTTCTGTGCTGTGCAAGAGGACACTTGCGAAGTGCTGGTAGTAATCTTGTCTTACCTCAGGAGTGGCTGCCATAACCAGCTCTGCTGATTTATTACCATAGATCACTGTACAGGTGATTATAATGGGACAGTAAATGATTGGGAACTCAGTTTATTGCTTTGGATTGTCCCTGTAGCTTTACAATTACTTCAACCAAGGTTGAATGCCCTTCTCCAAAAGTATTTTTCCCCTGAGCAGAGGAAACTCTTGCCCGTGCAATTTTTCTGTGTGGTGATGTGATATGTGCAACTGTTTCAGATCAAACAGTGCATTCTAGTTTATAGTCATGAGGACATTAAAGTAACATGGGAAGTCAGATAAAATGCTATAGGCCCAGGCTGAGGGAACCCCTGGGCTCTCAGCTTTATGAATTTTGTATTGACGTGTTCTTTACCAGAGTACTCTAAGCCCCAGCTGACTGCTAGTCCCAGATGCTGCTGCTAAGGCAGCTTGCCAATCTCTTTCCTCTAGATCTATTTGTTTTCCTAGAGTTGTCTTGGCAGTTACTTAAATATTTAAATGATAGAAAAACATGCATCAGGCAATTCTCAGAAAGATCATGGTGTAATAGATGACACAGAAGAAACTGATTTAAATAACTCAAAAGAAAGAAGAGAAGGGGGAAAAAACCTTCACCAAAGCTGAATTGTGGAATGGTGCCAACCACATGCACCAGATCATTTAGACTGAGCCAAATCAGAGGAAGTGCCAGGAGAAAATGCGCAACTCCATTTTCTACACAGTAGTGCACTATTGTAAGAATTATGGGAAGACTTTTCAGTGAAACCCTAAAATATATATTAATTTGGAGAAATAAAAGCCATAGGAACATTTCTTATGTTACTATGAAGCATGGCTATAAGACGAAATGTGTGGTTATTCCTTTCTTTGACCCAGAGTTTTCATATTGATGTGAGATTATTCTAATATGAGAGAGATCCTTCTTTATAGGCAGAAGGGGTATAGAAATATGGTTGGACCACAGAAAAGATGGGAAACAGCCTATGAAGAACCATTGTTGTAAAGTCCAGCACCATCAAAAGCAGCTGAAATGGGAAAGGTAACAATACATGTGGAGCCACTGCATGCAATTTTTCCTAATCTAATTCCTCAGCAATATTGTCATTTAATTTTAATACAAATTAACAATCCAGAAACAACAGAACCCTTATTTACTAGAAAGAGCTTACCAATCTCTCTTCCCACCCCTCCCACCTTCCCAATCAAAATAGTCACAACAGACTTGCAGAGATACAAAATGGTGGAATAGTAAGTAGAAGCTACACTAAACTCATCCCAGGACCAATCTGGAATTACAACTAAGAATTTCAGCTTCCCTGATCTGATGAAGGAAAAACTCACACAAGTCCAGGAAGCTCAGAGAGTCCCAGAAAAGTTGGACCCAAAGAGGCCTACACCAGGACACACCATAATTAAAATTACAAGATTTAAAGACAAGGACATTATCCTAAAAGCTATAAGAGAAAAACACGGAGTTACCTACAAGAGAGAACCAATTAGACTGGCATCTGATTACTCAACACAGACATTTCAGGCCAGAAGGGAGTGGCATGAAATATTCAAGGTGATGAAAAGCAAGGACATACAACCAAGGCTACTCTACTCAGTAAGGCTATCATTTAAAATTAAAGGAGAAATAAGGAGCTTCCCAGACAAGAAAAATCTAAAGGAATTTGTTAAAACAGTCATAATAGCAAAAATGAACTAAATATAAGAAAACAATATTTTGGGTGAAACTACCCAGCTTTCCTCAGATTGTTTTATGACTGAACATATAAAACCTATACCTTAAATAAACTCTCTTACATTAATCACAGGAAGGGGCTACAAGAATTCATCTACACTATTTTGGGGGAAATGCTAGATTAGCTTAGGCTTGTTTTTATCGAAACATGAATAACCATTAAAACAAACATGTAGCCCTGGCTGATGTAGCTCAGTGGACTGGGTGCTGGCCTGAGAACTGAAAGGTACTGGTTCAATTCCTGGTCAGGGCACCTGGGTTTCTGTCCAGGTCCCCACTCGGGGGTGTGTTAGAAGCAACCAATCCATATTTCTGTCCCTCTCTTTCTCCCTCTCTTCCCCTTTCCCTAAAAATAAATAAACAAAAATTTAAAGCCAAACAATCACATAGAGTTAACCCCAGCCAAGTTCCATGTAGGCTCACATAGACCCTTCATCACCCCTCCTCTGTCATTGGAAGCAAGCACTTTGAGGGGAGAAGTAAGGCCTCCTCTCAGGGCTCCCATCAGCCTACTTCACCTCCACAGGAAGTTTCACACTCATTATTAACTCTCACTGCTTTTTCTTACCCTATAGCCCTGCTTTCTTTTACTGACCCTTTTATCTTATTTTAAGCCAAAGAGAAAATCAGGTTTTTAAAATGTGTATTATATTTCTTTTTATTTTGACTTCTTCCCAGTAGTTATTTTGAACCTAAGGGTTAGGATCTGGAATCTTTTTCATCATTAGTATGTTGGCCAGTGGTTGACAAAAGAGTATAAAATATTCTACTTGCTGACTCATGTTACTGATCTGCCACAAATTAATAATCCATATATTATCCTAAAAATGTAAAAGTTGGCTATATTTGAGAAAGCATAAATCTGTATTCTTTAGAAAATTAAAGCATGCATTTTGTAAAATAAGAAATAAAAATATGATGCTAATAAAATAAATTGTGATTTAAAAGTTTCTGGAATGTCTAAGGAATAAATTTAAGAGAATGGAGACTATCAATATAGAACCTAATTGCTAAAAACAATAATTGAGGTGGCCCACAGTTAAATGAAAATGTTCCATATGTAGAAAAAAAGAAGAGAGACTAAAGTGATCAGAGAAAAGTATAAGTTATTTATAACTCATTAAAATTAGTATAATTAAAGAAACAAATATATCTGAAAAATTAAAATTGAAAGAAAATTTCTGAAGGACTACTAATATCTACGTATGACATTATTTATGACAAACATGAGGAAAAGCAATTAAGTGAATATTTATTTTGGAAATCATTGCATTTTAAAAACAAAGAATCATACAAGCATCCGGAGGAAAAAAAATGTCAAATGTAATAAATTTGGATAGGTTTTAGGTGTATCCTTTTCAATATTTCAATATCAGAAATAAAAATAAAATATATTTTGCATTAAGTTTTGAGGAGAAAATTTTGATACAAGAATTCTCAATCAGTTACATAAGTACACATATGCAGATAACAGAAATAATTCTTTGATGTACTAGGGCACAATTATTGGTATATCATTCAATTTTCTTACTTAAGTATTTTAGAAAGAGAGAAAGAGAAACTTGGACACAATAATCACAGTACTGAAAGCCACTAAACATTTAAAGATATATTCTATTTTATTTATTAGATATTATCTTATTTATAACCTTATCTGAAGAAGAAAACCTAAAGCAATATGACAGGCATAAGATCCAATCTTGTAAATGTAAAAAAAAAAAGAGAAGTATATTAAAAGAAAGACTCTTACATGCAGGGCAATAAAGAATCTCCATAGTATATATGTGATTTATCAAAGATCCACTTAAAACAAAATGATTGAGAAATAATGGGTACTGTAGTCTGAATATGCCCCCTTCCAAAGATGTCCACACTGTAATTCCCAGAAACTGTGAATCTGTTACTATATATGGCAAAGGGGATTTTCCAGATGGTTAAGGGTATAGACCTTGAGATGGGAAGATTATCCTGGATTATCTTTGTAGGCCCAGCCTAATTAAATCCTTGAAGGACAATTTTTCTGGGTTGTAGACAGAGAGAGAGAGAGAGATGACTGTATAAGAATGGCCAGAGAGATGACACATTGTTGGCTTTGAAAATGGAGAAGGGAGGCATGAGCCAAGGAATACAAATGACCTAGAAATTGACAAAAGCAATGACTGATTGTCCTCTAGAGCCCATCTCCCCTGTCTGTACACACACCACAATGCATCATAGCTGCTGACCAAGGTACTGAAAACAAAATCTCAAAGGTTGTGAAAATCAAAACCACTATACATTAAAGATTTCAGTGGTAGCAGGCCCTTAATTGTTGTCTATAAATCCTTCTTCATGTACTGACTAAGTTTATTCTTAACACCAGTATGTCAAGCTTTGTCAGTTTTCTTGTAGTGGATACTGTGGATTTCATCTGACTTGGATCTGTTCTTCTGTTTTCTGAGATCATTACACTAAATCCTCATTTAACACTGTCAATAGGTTCTGCAACTTTAAGCAAAATAATGTATAAAGAAACCAATTATACTATAAGCTAATTGATTATAAAAAGAGGTACCTTCCTGTGACATGTCATGAACATTGTAATGAAATGACATTGAACAAAACAGCATTATTCAAGGACTTGCTGTTCTTTGATTTTCCATTAGAAAACTACTTTCTTTCCACATTCATACTCTATCATTGGTTTTGGTCTGACACACTTTAGTTCCAGAGGTGGGTACATGATGGCCAATCAATGCCTTCCACAGCATTGTCTGATTGATTTAGGGAAGAACCCACAACTAAAGCTGGCCCAATGAAGTCACCCTAATAATTTTGCTGAAACTATTGTAAAAGAAGTACTTCTGCTTTTTGTTATAGTTGCTAGTCTGATACAATACAAAACTAGAGATTCCAAGCATCACTCACAGAGAAAAGCAACATGAAAATGTGCCCAATGCAAAAAGGATTCTGAAACAAGAAATGGAGACAGAGCTCCAGTAACATCTTTAGTGTCCACCGAGCCAGATGTGATTAAAGTCATGTCAACTTTGTAACTCCCAGTTAAGTTAGCAATGTGTATCTTTAAACCACTTTGAATTGGCTTTCTCTCACTAATTGCTAGAGTTAAAACAAAAACACTCCTGAAATATCAAAGCATACCAACTATATTAACAGAATTCAACTCAAGAATCAGAGCCACAATGAGTAAGTAATATAGAATAATGGACTTATTATAGTGAATGCACCTTTATGCAATTATTGTACATGGGGTAAAATTCTATGTCAAGTTTTGCTTCTGAATCTGGTAAGGGCCTGAAATCATTGTACTTCTATAAGTCAGTTACTTATAGAAGTAACTTGCAAGTACAGTTGCAAGTAACATTGGATAGGAAGTAGTGGGAGATTGCAAGAATAAGTCCTGAGAACAAACTGGAACCCATCTCTCTCTCACCATTTCCTACAATGAAAACAAGGTGACCAGCAGGAAATGATAACTTTCACCTTGGAGTTGCACTTTCACTTCTCCCAGAACTTGGAGAAACTGAAGGAAGAGACCCAAGATCCACTAGGAGATGAAGGAGTTGCAGGCTGGTTGCTGCCCAACCAAGGTAAACTAAGCAAATGAACTACAAGGCATATAAGCTGTAACTGAGCCTCATGTTTGACACCAACCTGCAGAGCACAATGGCAGCTACTTACTTTGCACTTTCTAAATCTCAAACAAATTTCTCTTAAAGTCCACTTTATATACATAAATATAAGTCACGACACCATAAAATTCATAGAGGAAAACACAGGCAGGAAAATTTCAGATATCCCATGTAGTAATATTTTTGTTGATATATTTCCTAGGACAAGGGAAATAAAGAAAAAAATAAACAAATGGCACTATAAAATTAAAAAGCTACTACACGGCTAAAGAAACTACCCTCAAAATGAAAAGGGAACAGATTGTATGGGAGAACATATCTGCCAATGATACATCAGACAAGGGTTTGATCTCTTTGATCTCTAAAATGCACAAAGAACTCATATGACCCAACACCAGAAAGATAAACAATCCAGTTAAAAAATGGGCAAAGGATCAGAACAGACACTTCCTAAGGGGGACATACAGATGGCCCATAGACACATGAAAAGATGGTCAACATCACTAGCCATCAGAGAGAGGTAAATTAAAACCACATTGAGTTATCACCTCATAACTGACAGAATGGCCTTCATTAATAAATCAACAGACAAAAAGTGCTGGTGAGGATGCAATGAAAAGTGCAATATTGGTGGGAATGCAGACTGCTGCAGCCACTGTGGAAAACAGTATGGAGTTTCCTTAAAAAACTAAAAATGGAAGTGTCTTTTGACCCAGTGATTCCACTGCTTAGGGAATATACCCTAAGATTCCCCAGTTTAAAAGAACTTATGCACCCCTATGTTCAGCAGTGCTATTTACAATAGCCAAGTGCTGGAACCAGCCTAAGTCCCCATCAGTCAATGAGTGGATCAAAAAAACTGTTGTACATTTACACAATGGAATACTATGCAGTGGAAAGAAAGAAGGAACTCCTACGTTTTTTGACAGCATGGATGGAACTGGTGACTATTACACTAAGTGAAATAAGCCAGTCAGTGAAAAACAAATATCAAATGATCTCATCTATAAGAGGAATCTAATGAAGAAAATAAACTAACAAACAAAATGGAACCACCGGCATGGAAACATGGAACAGACTGAAAGTGACCAGAGGGGAGGGGTGAGGGGAATAATGGTAGAAAGAAGGGGAAGGGACTGGACAAAGAACATGTATGAATGACCCTGGGCATAGACAACAGTGTAGGAACTGACTGTGGGAACAAGGGTTGGGATGGGTCGAGGAGGACAAAGGGAGAAAAATCAGGGCAACTGTAATGGAATAACAATAAAAAATGATTTAATAAAAAAAAAAAGCCCACCTTAACTCAAAACCTTAAAGGAAACAAATTCTGGGAAATTAGTCCACTTTAGCTAAACACAGTAACAAATCCAAATCCATCACACCAACTCTTCTAATCACTATTTGTAGCAACACATATCTTCTATTGCAGAGAGTAAAGAGAAGACATTAGATGAAAACTGACAAAATGTCCTGCCGTTGCACCTGTATGCAAAGCAAATCCACCCACAATTCCTTCTTTCATATTTCCTGTTGTGCATCCTCTATGTTGAACTCTGTATTTCATCTCTTCTTACATTCTTGCAGACCTCAACATACTGATTCTTTTTCAAGCCTTTCCAAGGGAATCTTTTCATACTAATGGATTTCCATACTGTGGAAAACCTTCCATAAAATGCTACCCCAGGTCCAAAAATTGCATAAAGGTACAATGGTGCCATGAAAAATAATGAGATAGATTAGTATGTACTGAACATGAAGGTCTGTTCAGTGCATATTGTTGAGTTTAAAAGCTACATATGCAAATATGCATGTTATAATGCTCTTTGTTATACAATATGTAAACATTTATCCCCAAATTATAACGGAGGGAAATTTTGAAAGGATACACATGACACAAAGCACATTTACACTTGTGGTGTGGGATTAGGGTAGAGTTGTGGATTTTTATTTTATCTTCTATGCTTTTGTACTCTGAGTTTTGTTTTATAATTATTATTCAATTCTTTATGTGAATAAAAATGATAAAAACCAGCACACACATTTTAAAAGTCTCTCAATTTAAAATTCAATGCTAGTCTAAGATAGAGAGAGAGAGAAAATTAACTGGTTAAAAGCATAAAATAACAAACAACAAAAAATGCAAAAAGAAGATTTCATGCATAAATCTATCTATGAGTTTGTCCTTGGTCAAAAAAGATAACTGGGAGCTAGTTCATTCAAGACATACCAGAGAGAATTAAAGATATGAAAAACCAAAAGGAGAATATAGATATAAATACATGCAAAAGAAAAAATACAAATACATGGAGAGACAGTCAACATCATAAATAACAAAAACCTAAATATTCACTGGATTACATGGGTTGGCATATATGTTTCTCACAACTCACCTTTTTTAGTGTATATGTGCTTATACTGTAGTGACTGGAACCTTAGTTTTATGGAGCATAATTTGGAAAATATTACTTTGTAAATATTAACTTTTTATTTTCATAAAAATTAAATCTTTAGAAGAATAATTTTAACCTTGAGATTTTCTGGACTTAAAAATAATTACATATGCACATAGTATTTGAAATTTTTTGCTGAATTTTCTTGAGACATATATTTCATTGATTTACATGAAATTTAGAACTGATAGGGCATAATGCATTTATGGAACACTTTGTTTTTATTAAACTGTCTTTATATAATTAAAATTGCTTAGAGATATTCATTTTTATGACCTTAGGCTGAAAATAAGAAGAGAATCAAATTAAGATTTTTAGTAAATATTTGTCATGCTTATTTCTCAAAATGAATATTTATTTATATATTGCTAATAGATTTTTTAGAATTGCCTATTGAAAATAACTACATGTTAGTAAAATAATTTCATATAGAAATACCTTCTATCTTCTCCTCAGTGATCACACTAACTTATGAAAAAATATTTATATAAGCATATGAATATTTATGATATATTACTTATATGGAGTATATGTGAAATATTAGTTTGCTAAATTTATATTCTTTTAAAAATATTTTATTTATTTATTTTTAGAGAAAGGGAAAGGGAGGGAGGAAGAGAGGGAGAGAAACATCAATGTGTGGTTACCTGTTGTACGCCCTGTACTGGGGACCTGGCTGGAACACAGGCATGTGTCCTGACTGGGAATTGAACCTGCAACCCTTTGGTTTGCAGGCCAGCACTCAATCCACTGAGGTACACTAGCCAGCTCAGTTCAGTAAATTTATATTCTTGAGTATAATTCTTTTATTGCAAACATCAAAATACATGTTTTATTCATTAACCATCAAATTACATCTTTCAGCAAAAAATTAAAATGGAAAATGAAGTCCTCTTGATTCATTATATGCATACAGCTTGCTGACCAAACATTTGAATTTGTTGTATTTATTGATTTTAGTTTTTCTTGACTACATTTATGACAGATAAAAATAAAAAGCAAACTAATTAACAACAGTAAATGCAAAAGGCATACTCTGGAGATATCTTCATTTTTCTTTTAGAATATGTCTACTCAGAAAGGTCTGTGGCAATTGCATCAACTCTTAATGTTTCTGTTAATTTGTGCTCTATGGGGGTTTATAGGCTTATTAGCCAAATCAACATATTGCCTATAAAAAACACAGTGGGATTAGAACTCTCTTGTTTTTATTTTGTTTTTTATTTTGTAAGATATTGTGGTTGGATCTTATGTTTTGGAAGTTTCAGTGGACATAAGAATAATTAAGATTATTTTTATAATGTATTTCTGAATAAATGAGTTTGTGTTACTGTTTTTCCCCTCATATAGCTTAATTATGTTTACAAAACTAAGTGAATGCCTTTGCAATGTGCATACTGACATAAAATAAGAGGACTGCACACTTTAATAAATCCTTTCTCATTAAAACTTCTCATTAAAACCTACAGATTTTTCACATTACCCTCTAAGAGGAAAAATAAGAACTAATGTAATGGAGCTGATTTCCTGCAAAGTGCCAGGTGGTTAGTGGAGCAGAGCCATGTGGCTCTTTGAATTGCTTCTGACTGAGATGCTGGATCATACGTATTTCATTAGTTTTTTTTTTAAGATTCAGTGTAAGATCAGGTTTGTAGTGACCTCTGTTTCCATGGCAAGATATTTACCTGGATAGTATTCAATGGAATTCCATGGATCTTAGATCAGAGGAGTTCTTTCATCAAACTCAGGACCTCTGAATCCCAACTTTATTTACAAGGTAACTACTATACTAATGTTTTCTACACAGTCAGGATTTACGCCTGCCAGGGAAGTATTTCCTCACTACATGCTTAAGGAACAGAAATTTTGAGAGCAAGTTTCCCTTCACCCTACATTTCTTCCTTCCTTTGAGTAGGCCTGCTTCTTTTCCAACCTGAAGAAAATGGCGAAGGTTCAACCACGGTAGCTGATTCCCTGAGACCTGTTGGTGTGGTTATACAGCTCTCACCAGGGCTGCCTAGCGCCTCTCAGCTCCAGGTCTACATCGTCTGTGACAGGGTCTGAGGACGCAATTTCAGAGGGAGGCCTTAGGACGTTTATCCACATGTCCAGACCTAAAAGTCCTCATTTACTAGTTGATAATGGGGATAAACTGAATATTGGAAAATTGGAAGATTCAATAGTAATAATTTATTTTGGAAATCTTAGGGACAAACTGATGCCAGCAATAATAGATGGTTGGGGGATTAAGACACTATTAAATAATAAATAGAGACTTGTAATGCCTTTAGGCCAGGCATGCACTCTGTCTTTGAGTCTGGTAACCGCCCCACTCAATTGTCATTTATTGCTAATGTCTTATGCATTTATATTACCTGCTTGCCTGCTAAAAGCATTTGAATTAACATCCCATGATGCAAGCTTTAAAACTGAATTATCAATATGATATAGAACCTAAGATATACTTCCCAAACAGTAAGCTTACAGTTTATGCAAATTATTTCTATGTAATCAGAAGTTCTATCATCAGATTGCATGCTATTTAATGTTCCATATATGGTAAATGGTTAATTTTATTTTGTGTTTGCCTTAAAAGGACACAAAAGATAAAAAGATAATGAAGTAAAAATTTGAATTCTATAATAACCCTGAGAAATAATTCTAATCACTTCTTTAATATGTGGAAATCTCAGTTTAATAAAATTTTCATAAGATAATTATGTTTCTTGGCAACAAGTATTTGTAAAACCTATGACATGAACTATAGCATTGACAAAATGCTCTGTGCTTGGTGTGATATCTTGGGGTCGAAAATATTTAAAAGTTGCTCCTTGAGACCTTATGTTTACTAGAGAGAAGCAATGAGCAAGCATTATACTCCTCAAAATTAAATAGCAATTTGGAGGAGAAGAAATCCGGTACTGCCTGAATTCCTTTTTAAAAAAAGATGTACATTTGTTCGAACATATAATTAAATTACTGTCCAGGTAAATTCTTCAATTTGTGTTTTGCATGGATACCAGAAGGAAGAAATTTAATTTTGTGTCTCTACGTGGAGTTATAGCACCAGTATAAACTTTGCTTTATTGATTTGATTTGCAAGCAACTACTATCAGAGATTGCTATTTAAATCATATTTTGTTATTAATAAAACTAGATTGCTTTCCTCATGCTTTTTCTTCATAACATATTTTCAATAGGAATTTACTCTCATTTTATTTTGGTTTTGGATGAAACCATATGAACATACATAAAATATACAAAATGAATATCTGGAAAAAAAGAGAAAGGGCCATACAAACAGCGTCAACATAAAAATCCTGGAATTATTAATGAAAACAAAATCTTGAATTTGGAAGTAAAAGCATCAGATTGAAAAAAAATTAGAACCCTCATGTACAATTGTAGGGTCAGAATGATCTGGGATGATCAAGGAAAAAGATAAGACTACGAGAGGCAGTAATACACAGTAGGCTTGATTGGAAGATGCTTGAATAGGGCTGCAGGAAGGAGAAGCCCCACGTAACAGAGTCTGTCCAGAGTCTACAGCATAGCATAGGGTCCCTATTCAGAGGGGAGGAGGGCAAGAAAACTAACTTCCCAGGGAGATCTATCCAGAGAGGCTTGCATGTCTAAGTGATTTCACTCTGCATCATGACTGTGAGTATTTGGGTCAGAGAACTCCAAAGGAAAAATAAGCTTGGTTGTACTATTTAAAAAAATGATTGGATGGGTAAACATTTGAGATTGGCAGTGGCTGGCATTTGAGCTAACCGATCTCAGTCTGCAGTGAAGAAATAAACAATATAGTGTCCAATACACAGAGGCCACCTTTGGCTCACTCATTAAAGAGAGTAAAACTTGAGGGAAACATAACATTGCTCTGTAAAGGCATCTCCATGTATCTAAAGAGTACTGGAACTTTGGGGTAAAGAAGACTGAAGTCACCCTGGCTGGCGTAGCTCAATGGATTGAGCGCGGGCTGCGAACCAGGCATCGCAGGTTCGATTCCCAGTCAGGGCACATGCCTAGGTTCAGGCCATGTCCCCCAGCAACCGCACATTGATGTTTCTCTCTCCCTCTCTCCCTCTCCCTTCCCTCTCTAAAAATAAATAAATAAAATCTTAAAAAAAAAAAAGAAGACTGAAGTCGTTTTTGAAATCAAGACAGGGAAATCACTATGTAACTAAGACAGAGGACCCAACGTAGTAAATGGAAATTAAAGATGCATAGCATGTGGGATGCTAGGAACACAAAGAGTAGGCCTTTGGGCTGGAGGTCCTGAAACACATGTGGTCAGGGTCTTCTGCCAAGGACCACATACAGGAAGTGGACTCGCATCTTGGAGGAGAGAGCAAGACTACACTGAATGGGTCCCGAAGATCTCTTCTGCCTGAATAGATACCAGAAATGAGCCACCCACTCTGGTAAGAGTGAAAATACATTCACTTCTATGAGACCAGAAACTCAGTTTAACACATAATTGTACCATCAGATGCAAGACTAAACTCGGAGCCAACTTAGTAATATGATCCTATTTTCATTTAAGGCCATGATAAAGGAAATGCTATCTCAATGTGTTTACTATGATGTGTGTGCAAAAATAATATTTCTTCATCTTTTCTCTATTAATTAGAGAAAACATTCTTTAGTAGGAAGTATATGAAACCTATAGTCTATATATTGCCTGTCATAAAGTTTACATTTTTTTCTTTCTTTTCAATTTTGCTTTTTGCTGCTTCTGGAAGAAGTTTTCTACTCTGTAAACATGTCATCTGTCCCTTAGACTGTAGCCTTCCTAGAATAGTAACTGATTTCTAAAATTGTTTCTCTCTTCTTTTCTCATGCTATTACTACAGATTTTCTTGTCAGTTAAGGATAATGCTGACACACCCATCATTACAAGCTTTGTGTTTGAGGACATGGGCCCATTCTTCATATCAATCAGCTCAGATACACTCGGATTTAATATTCTACAAAACAAGAGTGTCTTCAAGTAAAATATTCTTTACATTTCTAACATTTTATCCTTATCTACAATTCAGACACCACCAAAATTGTGGAATTATCTTTGGGGTACAGGGTCCACATTATTTATCTCCAAAGAGACCATACTGTTTACAAGGAAGTTGAGTTGCAAACTGTCCACATGTTATTTCCTAAAATGTTCATATTAGATATAACTCATCATCTAGAATTTGAGGGGGAACTTCCCCATGCTTTCAGCAGGAATGCAGATTTTACTTTAATTTTACATCCCCATGCTCATGTCTATCATGATTACTAAGAATGAGATGGAAGGGGAACTAGAAAGAATGCAACACCTATAATTATTTGATATATTTTATCTTAAATAGTGTATATTCCATAAAACCATATTTCCTAAACCTAATTGTAGAATTAATCAGAGCATATAAACAATTAAGTAGAAGAATCAATTTAAAACTTACCACTTTCATCACCTTAAAAAAGAAACATTAAAAAATGGAGACAACTATACTTGAACAACAATCAAATAAAAATAATAAATAAATAAAGGAAGAAACAAAAAATACTATCCTATTATAAATGCATTGGAGTTAACATTACTTCCTATAAGTCCTTATTTGAATAATGAATATTCACTGAGGACAATTTTACAGAAAGTTCAAACTATCTAAATATTTGAAAACACTTTTTGATAACACACTTAAAATTACCCTTATAATGGATGACATTATTATTTGCTTCCCCTTCTATAGGAGGATGACATATCACTATCTTACTGATGTTGAGTTTCACTATGTGCACTGCCACGCTCAGCATGGCTGTGGGATTGTATATCCTCCCCTCAAACCCTGCATCAGGCTTGGCTAAGCGACTTTCTGTGGTTAATGCACTGTGAATACAAGTGACATAAATAGAAACTGCAAGAGCCAGCATAGGGCTCATCATCTCTTTTTTTCCTTTTGCCATGAGACTGGTAGTGTTCCAACTAGAGGCTGCTTCATCAGTCTCCATCCTACAAAAGACAGGTAATCATAAGCAGAGCTGTAGCCAACCCAATAAAGATGGGTAGGGTATGTGAGGAATAAATGTGCCGTAATCTTTGAGATTCCAGATCACTTAATACCACAGCATAACTATGGCTAAGCTAATAGATACAGTGTGGGGGTCCCTGTCCTGCAGTGTACCCCAGAGTCATGGATAAAATGAAGCTACCAACGGCAAGATCTATTTGGGGAGAAAAAGCTGGCTAATCTTTGAGGAGAAGAGCCCTGAGGTCCTTTCTCCTGAGGCTTTTATTGAGAATGATATGTGCAGGGGTATACAATATACATGCAAAGCTCATGAATCATTGTCTAAAGGCCATAGTTATAGAAAACAGATATTATTTATAGATAACAATTGAGGAATCTCAGAGATCAGGGTCTGTTAGACGTGCCGATGCCAGAGGGTCATAAAGGTGTGGTTCATGAGATTAGGAGTTCACTCCCTCTATTTTGGACTTAGATATCTGATTCTTGGCAACAGGGCTATATAAAGCAAAGCAAACCTCAAGGGGTATAGTGCATTCTTTAGGTCTGATTTCCCATGGAAATCCTCAGTGCTAGTATCAGGTCATTCCTGACTCCCAGCATTCCCAGCATTCTGGTCAAGATTTACAGGCCCTTATTCAAGACCTGGCTTGCATGGGGCTACAATTCCCAAACCCACAAAGTGGTCCCCAACAATAGTCTTCAAGAAGAGTTGTATCAATTTAATTATAAGAATTAGGGTGAAGTGTGATGATTAAATTTCATGTGTTAATGTGGCTAGCTTATTGGTGCCCAGTTGTTTGGTCAAACAGTAATCTACATATTGTGAGTTGCCCTGAAGGTATTTTGTGGATGCATTTAATATCTAGGATCAGTTACCTTTAAGTAAAGGAAATCACCTTTGATGTTGTGGCTGGGCCTTACCCAATCAGTTGAAAATGTGAAAAGAAAAAATTGAGGTTTCCTAGAGAAGGACATATAACTCAACACTATAACATAAAAATCCTGCCTGAGTTTCTAGCCTGCTAACCTACCCCAGAGATTCTAAACTTGCCTGCCCTCACAACTATATGAGCCAGTTTATTTAAATAATCTTTACACACACACATACACACCCCACCCTACTGGTTCTGAGAACCCTGATTAATACAATAAGTATCTAAAATTGTGGATTGTATTCAAAACAATACTATAAATTGACTCAAAGAAATGTAGATGATAGGTATAGGAATCTATACCAAGTGCATAGTTCAAACTCTGAACAAGTGGCATAGATAACAGATAAATTTAAACTTTTGAGTTTAATATCCTGTGTTGACTAAAAAGTTCATTTAGTTTTTTTTGTATGATGGCTCTAGCAGTGCTTAGTTGTCTTTAACTTCATTTGAAACAATTTTGTTAGATTGTATTGTGACAGCTGTGATAGCATAAATTTAAAAAAACATCAAAAGTAATGAATTTTGTGTAGCCATTTTATACTGAATATGGAAGAAAATAAGCAACATATTCGGTGTATTACGCTTCATTATTTTAAGAAAGGTAAAAATGCAACTGAAACACACAAGAAAGATTTGTATGGTGTATGGGAAAGGTGCTGTGACTGATCGATCTTGTCAAAAGTGGTTTGTGAAGTTTCTTGGTATTATTGACATTTTGCCAAATAATTCTTTGCTGTGGGGCTGTCTTATGCCCCCACACTGGAACATGCTTAGCAGCACTCCTGGCCTCTTCCCACTAGAAGCCAATAGTGGGAGATAAGGGACCTACTCAAAATATCCAAATCAATAAAGTTATTGGTGAAAATGAAAAATGTGTTATTTTACAGAAAAAATGTAACAGAATTTTTGGCCAGTCCAATAGTATTTTCAATATTTTAATTCTCTTCTAGAGCATGAAGAAACATAGAAAACTATCTAATGGTTTATAATGATAATGTAAATGTGGAAGAAAAAGCCTGAAAACAACCCTCAATATTAAGCTGTAGACCATTGCCAATTATGACAGTAAATAAGAAAATCTAGGAAGTCAATAGGAAGTTATATCCAAAATTATAGCAAAATAATTTGCATAGCAATGTCAGTTTACCCAAGGAATGAAAAGAAGTTAAAATATTAGAAAAATATTTTTATGCTATCTTTTCTATATCCAATGTTCTGGAAAATTCTTTGTGTCTTAGCCTTGTCCATACTCTGACTGTGGCTTCCTAACACAATGGTTGAATGACATTCATCAAAGATGTAAATACAGTTCCTTGTAGTGAGATCATTATGATGTAGTATCACATAGAAATCTCAATCTCCAGGTAGGAAAACAAAAGCTTTTTTGACAGATTGAGAATGCACAAAACTTCTTTATATGATATGCCATATATATGTTTTAATATAATGTTAAAAATTAATAATTATATTGAACATAATTTAATATAATGCTAGAATATATTTAATATAATTTAATATAGACATATAAAGTTTATAAGTGCTAGGTAGCAATGAAATTGCAAAATCCAGGACCTGGAAGAATTTGCAAACTTCCAAAACAGCCAGAATCAAATTATAAAAATATATGAGGATCACTCTTATGGAATAGCTATGAATTTGCAGTAATAGATGGTTTTTATATACATCATTTTTGGTGACTTTAAAATATTGAAGAAGTCACAATATATGTTTTTAAATTTAAAAACTAGTAAAATAGGTAATTGCATAAAGAAAGGGAATGGCCAGTAGAGGATATGGATGTTATTTAGACCTACTTAGCTAATTCTGCAAGGTCTTACAAAGCATCTTCAGATTGACAGAAGTGCGTGGAATGGATCAGGGTGAGCACAGACCCAGCTAGAGAGAAGCGGGACATTGAGTGCAGTTCTTCCGTCCTTCATGCTGTGCATTCATCTTGCTTTAACTGACATCAAATGAGTTCATTAGTAGTGACCCCAAAATATTTCCTCTTATAAGTATAAAATAATTTCTTGTCTCAATGAGAAATGAAATATTTATAACTTATTAGTGGATAAATCCTTGATAATTTTCATTTCTTGTCATTCTTAATATTTTCACAAAGAAGTCTATTTCCTAGAAAAGTTTATGTAGTCACTCTGATTATTTCCTAATGATCTCTTTTAAGATGTGAACTGGCACCCTTCTCTGAGAAACAGAAATTTGTAATTTTCATTTTTGTCTACTTTGTTTAGTTATTTTCTTTAATAAGAGCAGAATCACTTATTTTAAACACAAGGCAAATAATAACAGTAAAACAAATTATGCTGATTAATATAACTAGGATGTGTAACAAACATCATGAATATAAAGTACATATAATTTAATATATGTCTGCATTTTACATATATATATATAAAGTGTTTGTTTAGAGAGTGGCAGCTTTCCAATGTGATAATAACTTCTTATTCTGATCCAGAAAGATGCAGGAAAATCTGAGGGTAAATGGTAAATGCAGTAAAAGATATTATTTTTGTTCTTATCCTTTGTTTACTATTATGTTTCTTGATTTTGCATTGTATAATGATATCCTTTTATGTAACATGGTGATTATTTTAATTCACTTCCCTCCTCTGTACCAAACAGCCTCTTCTTCTGATGAAGATTGATATATTAAGGTGGATTTGTTTCACAGTGAGTAGCAGCCATTGTTCAAATATCAGATTTTAGTTAGGTACAGAACATTGAGTGCATTTCTGTAACTTGAGCTACTATTGTACTTAACAGGCTGCTATCAAATCCTTTCGTTACTAAAACCTAAGAAATATCCAATCCTATTCATTGTGTGCTTCCTTTGTCTAGTACATCTGCTGGAGGGATGTTCTCTGCCCTACAGTAGGGGAGTTGGTGGGGTTACATTAACTGCCTTGGAGTTTTTGAACTACATCAGCCAACCAGTATTTATAACCTAAAAAAATCTCTCTGTTGTACAGAAGTTATTACCTCAGAGTAACTTCCTGCTCAGAACTTACAGGCCTCACTTCTAGGGCATTTCTATTTCACTCTTTATCTGTGCATTGTCCTTGACCTCTTTTTCCAGTTCACAGATTGCCATGTTCAATGTATTTAAATATATCCCTGAATTTTTAATCTCAAGAACTATAGAGTATTCAAATTTAGATATATTTTGCACATCTGCTTGTTCATTCCCATATAACCAATTCATTTTTTTAATTCCTTGAAAGTCTGAAGTATGTATTTCATAGTCTCAGATTTTCTTCCAATTTAGCTTTTCTAGAGAGAGTTATGCTTTCATTTGTGGGTCTGGAGAATTAGGATGCATTATTTCCCTTTTTGGTGTGTCCCTCATTGAGACACCATTATTTAAAAATAGCTTTACATTCTTGAACTCTATTTAGCAAGATATGCATTCAATAATACGTATTTTTTATATCTAGATTCTATATGAGAAATGCAAAGATGTACCAAATCCTGCATAATAGTGGGTTTAAGCCTTAAATAGAGTCAGTCAAAGTTACAGATGAATTATGTGGTTGTCTTTCATGGTGGTTCAGATTTTACTATGCTTCAATGTCCAGCCTCATTTCTCTTTGCTGCTCACCTTACACTCTGTAAGTAATCAAAGCTTCATGATCAAACAAGCAAACAAAATAAAACATGCTCGCCCTTCCTTGTCTGGGAATTTGCACATGCTGATCTCTTTATACAGAATTCCCCCTCCACTTTCTTCAGCTGGTTAACTCATCCTTTAATTACTATCAAAAATGTTAATTTTCTCCCATAGCCCTTTCCTCTGTCCTAGGTCAGGGTCCCAGGTAAACATGCTCTGACATGGCAATTTGCAGGTGGAGGGTTGTGGAGAATGCTCGGATGCTCGTAGGATCAGTGTCTGAAAAGATGTGAGGAAAGTTGCAATGGCACAAATTGCACGGAGATGCCATGGTCAGATCATCTCACAGAAGGTTGCAATGGCCAGAGACTGATGTGAAGAGGCCAATCTTTATAACTCCCTACCCCACTAAATTGACCCAGAAAAGGGGGTGCAAATCTGGGCAAGGAAGATCCCTTTGGCAAAGGACAGGTCCCCGAAATGGTCTCGGTTGGGAGCTGTGGGTTACCAACACTCTCAGAAGATGAGTGAACAACTGTCTCAGTTCTGAAGGGTGTATCTGGGTGACACACCACAGCATGCACTGCACCTTCCCTCCCTCTTGGTCTACCTTATGTTTTGCCTTCACGGAAGTTTTAAACTGTTTGTAACTGCTGGCTAATTTCACTTAATTGTAAGCTTTCAGGCCCACTCCCAGCATCGACACCAGACTTTTGTCCCCGAAGATACTTGGTAAATATTGTTTAAAGAAAGCAGTGGATGCATGAAGTCATATTGTAGCTGAGATTGAGATGAATAGCAGGATTTTGCCAGGGAAATAAGAAAGGGAGGACACATGAGGCAGAAGAGACAGCAGTAGACCCAGAGTGATGACAAACTAAAAATATATATATAAAAATAAAATAGGTCAGTGGGGCTGAGAGAAAATGAGAAATGAAGAAATAACAGGGTCTGGACATGGTCTTGTGAATTAGGTAAAAAGGATTTGTATTTATCCTGTAAAATCTGCATTGAAAATAGCTTTTTGAAAAAGTGCCAGTCACCATCTCTTCATAAATAAAACACAGCTTCTATTCTCTTTACCTATATTTCTGCTCTGTGTGGCCTACGCTGTTGGTATTCAGCATATAAACAGACAGAAGAGCAGATGCAGGCGATGGATGTCAGCCCCACACCACTGCTCCATTGCAGCAGCAAGCGTACCTAACAATGTACCTGGTATTTTTCATGGACTTCAGTGAAATTATCTGGGTCCATCCACACTGACATATGAACTTGTTATTCCAACCAAATGTCAATGCGATATTGGAATGATAATTCACATAAGCAGATTCGTGTCACTGCCACCCTGAAACAAAAGTATGTCTATTACCGTGCCAACAAAAATCATCAAAACAAACAAATAAAAAAGCAATAAAAAACCCATCAAACCTGCTTCTGAGAAAGAGTTCCTTGGCAGATGCTTATGTGGATCAGGTGTTAGAAATTTGTCATCTGAGTGGCTGCCATTTGATCAGCAATAACTTTAGGAATATTACAGTCAAACAGTCAAATTAAAAAAAAAGTATTATTTGATAAACCATTTGAATCTTACTCCAGAGTATCGATTTATATTAAAATAATCACTACATGCACATAAAAATTTGCATAAAAATATGATCAAAATGACAGATCTTTGAGCAAATGTGCAGCTTCCAGCAGAAATAAACCACGTTCAAGAAATTGAATATATCATGATTTCCCTGTTGAATTTAAAATGCAGTCTTAGTAATGGTTGAAAGTCAGGGCATTTTATGGAGATAAGGGACTTTAAGGATAGTTCATCCAACCCTTATTTTAAAGATGAGGAAATTGAGGCCTTGAAATGTCTCATTCAAGGCCATGCAAATTCATACAAACCCAGTAATAGATTCTGAATTCTGAGACTGAATCCAGTTAACTTTACCTCTTTCCACATTGTTTCCTAGCCTCAATTTGTAAATAGTTATGCAAATATGGGCTGATTCTAAAGGCCAGGTTGCTGTTTTTAGGTGGATTGGTTTAGCTACAACCTATTTTAAAATAAAATTGTAACAATTAGGCATTTTCCACTCATAATGCAATCACTGAAGCAAAACTGCTAATCCACAGTTTACACAGGCCAATGTCAATTAGAATATGCCAATTTTCAATATGACATCTTTCATAGTGTGACAAATAGAAAGTAAATTGATAATGCTAAGTATGCAAGTATGTAGTTCAGGCACCTGATTTAATTTAATAAGGGTGCAGAAACCATGAGACATTTATTTAAATGAAGATTTAAAATTCTCTTGCCTTCATTCACCAAAAATTCTCTGTAAAGTTCTATTGCCATGCTTTTGAAAATTATGCTTGCTTAATCTAGGAATGAGTAACTTCTATCTCAGGACAGATTCACCTGGTTCTAAAGGTCTGGGTTTTTTATTGTAACAATAATGTCTGAAAAATACTTAACTACAAATCAAACATTCAAATGACAAGTGCCTGTGGTTGCTAGTAAGTATGAGTTATGTCAGAGAACTGAAGCTAGCAGAGGCAATGACCATACATTAGCATAAACAGCAGGTTTCTATATAATACTCATAGAACTCTGAGAGATTTAATACCTATGGATGATATACTAGCTTTAAGAACACAAAATAAAGGATGAGACTATTCCCTGGAGTATGCACAAATTTTCCACCAAATTCCATGTATAATGTCTGTTATTATTTAACATGTGAAGTACAGACCTGCTACTATCCTCAGGATGTGGTACCAAGTCATGTAAAACAGCTAGTAGTATAAAAGGTTTCTAGTGACGATTTTAGGAGAAAAGTAAATTTCTAAAACTATAGATGTGTTTTCAGGTTCTTACATATAGCAACGCCTACCCAAATATACGGGGTGTGGCAAAAGCAACACAATAATTCAATAATTAATAAATAACAATATGAGAATAATTTGTGTTTCACATACTCACAACTATAAACATACTGTTGCCTCACACTGTGAATGAAATGAATAGTGACCTCTGAAAGTGAGTGAGAAAGATATGAGTATGTGAGTGTAACATCTGAATGGGTGTAGCAGCAGGCTAATTCCCTGGAAATCTAGGTGAATGTGTCTGGTCAGTTAGAGTCAAGCATTCATTATATCATGTCAGGAATAATTTGTGTAAACCCTTTAATGTGTGAGCAACTTCCTAATTCCTCCTCTATTCAAGATTCCTGATGAAATTACCTGTATTGGCATCTTCTATGTCAAAACGGTACTGCTGAGCATTGGAGACACAAAAGACAAGTTATCAGAGTAGGAACCATGACGAAGGTAGCTGCCGTGTTTTTGATACAGAGTAACGACTTTCAACTGGAATGCCACTAGAGTTTCTGAAACATAGCTGTAATCTGCAAAGGTTACTTGCAGGCCTCCAGCGGTCCCAGCCTTTGATTGTTTTGCTTCACTGAATTAAGTCACTTTACAGAAGGGCCGTAACACGTATTTTAAACCTTACTTCATATTTCTCCCCTATTCAGAACTGCTTTTCTAGGCTCCATTCTTTCCTCATGTATGGCTTTGCTTGTGTCATTTCCATTTCTTAAAATTTCGTGCCTCTTCCAGGAAAGTTTTCTTTATCTCCTCAATTAGGTAAATTAACCTTTAAGTAAATATTTATCATGTGAACATATATCTTTATTTTATATCCACAGTAATGTATTTCACTCAGATTCTAGAGCTCAACATTGATCAAATTATGTTTAAGATCATTCGAAGCACGCATAATGATAAATCCTGCTTTTAAATTACAGTACAGCTCTCCCTTTAGCCCCATTTTAAAAATGCATTATAGGTTGCAACTGTAGTTGAAGGGGTGTGAAAAGATTGTGATGTTTTAAACACGTTCATTGTCCTAATTCCTTACAAGTATTCCCTGCCCTTTCTGCCTGCTACCCATGATAGATCCTTTTTCTTCATTCAGGTAGTTATTTTTCACTCACAGTCACTAATCTCACACGCACATGGATTCATGAGGTCTTTCTATAGTAAAGAGAGCCCAACTTACATTTAAGAGGCACTAATTTTGAGCCTGTTTTAAATTCAGACAATGCTTGAACCAGTCTGAGAAAACATATAATTCATCTAAATTACATGTCTTTCATGAATACAAATCTTCTTACCCATGAACCTGAACCAGTTTGAAAATTTCCACTTCTGATTCCTAAATGATTAGTTGGATTGATCCAAAGATACTTTTGGAGATGCTTGTTGAAAATAGTCACATCCCAGTAAATAAAATGAAACTGATTTACTTCTTCAAATATGTTACCAAATATAGAGATTTTGGTTTTTGTGGGGTTTTGTGTGTGTTTTGGTGGGTATTTGTATTTATTTATCTATTTGTTGCTTCTAGATCTCATCCTGACCCATCTTGTTTCACGGCCAACTGCAGCAGTAATGGGGGTGGGAAGATGGAGCGCCCACCTAGCATAGTGCAGCCTGACACTGAATTATCCTGACTGCATTTCCTGTCCACAAACTGGTGTTCCCTCTAGCAACCTTCATAATAACATTCTGGCTGCTCCACACGATCGGCTAACTGACATGTCCTCGTTAAGACAACAGTTCATCATAATCATCCTCACCGGGGCGATCCCTCCCTGAGCACTGTCTCAGTCAGTGAACACTTTTATCCAGGGTCCCACAGATGCCCTCGCTTTATGAACAGGTCGATGTGCTTTCACCAGGATGGCACAGACAAGAGGCAGGCGAGCTATGCAAACACGATCTTCAGTTCAGCGAATGTTTTGTCAAACCAAGCATTTTACATTTGATGAAATTCAGATGTATGTTTTCAATGGAACGACATCTATAGTTGAAAGTGTACTGATACGATCTGGAGGTGAAGATCCCTGGGTTTTAACTCTCTTGATGAGTCTTCACATTGTGTGACTATAGATGGTTGTTTTAAAAAGCATTTGATTTATACAGAAACTTTTATACATTTTTTTCTCCATGACTAACAAGAGGGAAATGCCCTTTTTACAAAGTGAAGGGACAGCTAGCTCTTCTAATTTTGTTAATCTCAGCAGGCCCAGCAATAAATTCACTTCTGGGATTGTATAATGTGAAATTGCTACTCCTGGTCTTCAGTTGGAGCTCTGAAAAAATACCTTCTGTCAAGGTATACAATTTCTTCTTTTAATTTTTATTTATTCTCTGTAACATAATGTGAAATTAATTTATCTTGGGGACTTGAATGACATATTGATGGGGATTTACCTAGAAGTATTGAAAACAGAGATTCCTTGTGGAATCTCTATGTCAACGTTAACAGAGAAAATATTCAAGAAATATTTATATAAATAGAATCTGAGGACTAAATGGTCATGGAAAAAAATTCAACAGGAATGTTATATCTGTCATATTCCTGCGGCCAGAGTTTATATTACCTGTATACTACCTTTTTGTAAAAAAAAATAATTAAAAAAAAACATAATTCTCATGGTACAGAGGTTATCAAAATGTAGTGTGCCAAAGAATCATCCAGGATACTTCTTAAAAATGTTTATTTCTAAGCACTAAATCCTTATTTATTTATTTATTTATTTATTTATTTATTTAGCTTAAAACTTGATGGATGGTGCCCTGGAATGTATGTTATGACATGTACTTCAGTTGATAAATTCAGGGTGTATATATAGGGAAAAAAGCTGTCTTGAGCCTTTGAATAAGGACTCAAGTCATGTTCAAAGAGTAGGTTACTACTCTTTCTGAGGAACAGTTTTGCTCTCTTTAGACATTAAATCATGAATTTTCTAAGAGTTATGATTCTTTATTCAACTCTACAGGTCTTGTATTTACTGGAATTTCCTTCAGGAATATCAGACTTGTCAGTATTCAGTATTTTGATGATATTTCATCTCTTTTTGTGTCTTCACTGGTATATTTTTGTGGACATTCTGGCAAGACTGAGTCAAGGATGGCTAATCAGATGCTATTTTAATGAGATTCTGATCTGTTACTTTGAAGGTTCTTTCAAGATCACTTTAGTAAAAAAAAAAATGACTTATAAGCTGAGTGGACTATTAATGAAGGTCTCTTTGCACCTCTTTATAAAGTTGCAGCAAATCATTCAACCCTTCTCTGAAGGTCAGACTTTGTGTTGAGGAAATGATTGATTTCCATTGCTTCATCAGGAAAGTTTGAAGCCTGGAATAAGGAATTGCTCAAGTGTTTTGAAGTCAGCCTCATATTTATTCCCATAACTTTCTTTTATGCCACATCATCACTCAAGGATGCCAGCCATGCTCTGAAGTATTTTTCTAAGGATTCCTGAGAGCAAGTGTCTAGTAGATAAGGGACTTGAATTGATTAAATCAGGACCCCAAAGTTATGTAGATGTTTCAATGTTTTAATCTATTGCCACTGAAGAGAAAGCTTAAACATGAAATGTGGCTTCACTCTATCGTTTCTAATAGGTTTAATTAAAAGTGGATTGATTAATTGATTCATAAATCATTTAAATTTTGTTAAAGCAAAAACTATTTTTTCAACATAAATTGAGGATTATGTATCAGTTGAATCTGCTATATAGTTAAGCATGTAGCTATTGAATGCTTTGACTGTATGTTGTTGACCCACGAATTAAAGGAATAAAATTTTGCTTGAGGAAAATAAGATCTCAAACATAAGATAAGCAGACGGTGATAATTAGTGAAGAACAGTATTGTGCAGATTTAACAAAACTTGTCATGCTCTTTGTCTTTCAAATCGTGTTCCAATTGATAAATATTTTCATTATATCTTCAACTAAACAGACATTCATTCTTAAAAATGTTAACTTAAAAAGCTAAATATTTATTTCCCTCCCCTACAAAAGAAAAATGTTTAAGATTCTACAGAATTAGTTTTTTTCTTGAAGTCCACTGAAGTATTGACTCCAAAAATCGTTAGCTTGAGTTTTACTGCCATAAAACTATTCCCCCCTTCAAATGAATCTGTAATTAATAAGGAGTTCTATAATAGACCAGTCTCACCAATGTTGAAGACCTGTCAAAATATAATACATATTCCTCATTATCTTTGCAAATATTTAGTATTCTTTCATGTAGCAGCAAAACTCAAACTTTGTTTTCTCCTCCATACTTTCACATTTTTTTTTGTGTTTTACGTATATTTTTTGATTTACAGCTTACTTTCAATGTTTTGTATTGGTTTTCAGGTTTGCAACATAGTGATTAAACAATGCTTTACTTTACAAAATATCCCCTGATATTTCCAGTACCCGCCTGGCACCACATGTAGTTATCACAATATTATTGAATATAATCCCTATGCTTTATTATATCCTCATGACTATTTTTTAATAACCAATTTGCACTTCTTAATCCTGTCACTTCCTTTAGCCAGTCCCCCAATCCCTCTCTTCTCTGGTAACCATCACACTGTTCTCTGTATCCATGGGTCTGTCTCAATTTTGTTCGTTTGTTTATTTTGTTCTTTAGATTCCATACATAAGTGGAATCATATGGTATTCGCCTTTCCATGACTAACTTCTTTCACTTAGCATGAAGTCCTCTAGGTCTCCCTATGCTGTTGCAAATGCCAAGATTTCATTCTTTTTATGGCTGAATAATAGTCTATTGTTTACATGTACAACCACTTTTTTAAAATCCACTCCTACTGATGGGCACTTGAGTTACTTCCATGTTTTGTCTATTGTAAATAATGCTGCAATTAATATAGGGGTACATACATTCTTTTGAATTAGTGTTTTGAATTTCTTTAGATGAATACCCAAAAATGGAATTACTAGGTCATAGGCAGTTCCATTTTTAATGTTTGGAGGAATCTCCATACTGTTTTCTATAGTGGCTGCATCAATCTGCATTTTCATTGACAGTGCATGAAGGTTCCCTTTTCTTCACAATCTCGACAACACTTGTTTGTTCATTTATTAATGATAGCCATTCTGACAGGTGTCAGGTGATATCTCATTGTGGTTTTAGTTTGTATTTCTCTGATGATTAGTGATGTTAAGCATCTCTTCAAATCTCTATTGTCCATCTGTGTGTGTCCTTAAAGAAGTGTCTATTCAGATTCTCTGCTCATTTTTAATTGGATTATGTTTTTGGTATTCAGTTATATGAATTGCTTATACAGTTTGGATATTACCACTTATAGCATATGTCACTGTTGTCTTTTCATTTTGCTGATGGTTTCCTTTGCTGTGCAAAATGGTTTAGTTTGATAGGTTCCATTCGTTTATTTTTTCTTTTGTTTCTTTTGACCAAGGAAATATATCAGAAAAATATACTGCTAAGAGAAATGTGAGAAGTTTTACTGTCTATTTATGTTTTCTTCTAAGAGTTTTATAGTTTCAAGACATACATTTAAGTCTTTAATCCATTTTACATTTATTATTGTATATGGTGTAAAAAGGTGGTATAGCTTCTTCTTTTTTCTTTTTTGCATTATCTGTCCAAATTTCTCAGTGTTATTTATTGTATAGACTGTCTTCATCCCATTATATGTTCTTGCCTCCTTTGTCAGATACTAATTGACTATATAGGTGTGGGTTTATTTCTGGGCTCTCTAATCCCTTCCATTAATGTATTTGTCTGTTTTTATGCCAGTACCATGGTTTGATTACTGTGGCCTTGTAGTATACTTTCATATCAGGCAGCACAATATCTCCAACTTTGTTCTTATTTCTCAATAGTGGTTTTTTTTTTTGTAGTTCCATATAAATTTTTGGATTATTTGTTCTAGCTCTGTGAAATATGCCACTGGTATTTTGATAGGAATTGCACTGAATCTATAGATTGCTTAGGGTATTATGGGCATTTTAAGGAGGTCTTTCTATTCATGAACATGATATATGCTTTCATTTACTTGTATTTTCTTCAATTTCTTTCTTCAGTGTCTTACAATTTTCTGAGTATGAGTTTTTCCCCCCTTTGTTTAAATTTATTCCTAGGTGTTTATTTTTATACAGTGGTAAAGTTTTTCAAGTTTCAATGGGATGGTTTTTCAAGTTTCCCATCTGAGAGTTCATTATTAATGTATTAAAAATGCAATTGATTTCTGAATACTAATTTTGTATCCTAACACTTACTGAATTAATTTATCAGTTTTAGGAGTGTTTTTTTTTTGGTACATTATATACAATATAATGTCATATGCAAATAAATAACAATTTTACCTCTTCCTTTCCAAGTTTAATGGCATTTATTTCTTCTTTGTGTCTGATTGCTGTGGCTAGAAATGTCAGTACTATGTTGAATAAGTGTGGTAAGGCAGACATCCCTTTCCTGTCCCTGATCTTAAGGGTAAAAGCTTTAGTTTTTCCTCATTGAGTATTATGCTGGCTGTGGGTTTGTTGCACACAGCCTTTATTATGTTGAAGTATGTTATTTCTATTCCCACTTGGCTGAGATTTTTATCATAAATAGGTGCTGGATTTTGTCAAATCTTTTTCTGCATATTGATATGATCATATAATTTTTACCCTTCAATTTGTTTATGTGGTATATTACACTTGATTTGCAGATATTGTGCCAACCTTGCAGCCCAGAAATAAATCCCACTTGATCATAATGTATGGATTTTTTTATGTATTTCTGGGTTTGGTTTGATAATGTTTTGTTGAAGATTTTATATCTATGTTCATCAGGGATATTGGCTTATAATTTTCATTCTTCATGATTTCTTTGTCTGGTTTTGGAATTAGGATAATGCTGGCCTCTTAGAATGAGCTTGGGAATCTTTTCTCCTCTTCTTGAAGTTTTGGAATAGTTTGAGAGGACAGGTACTAGTTCCTCTTTGAATGTTTTGGCAAAATTCACCTGTGAAACCATGTGAACCAGATTTTTTAAAAATCTCATCCAAGGACATTTTTTTCATTAATTTTTGAGAGATAGAGGAAGAGAGAGAAGTGGGAGAGAGAAACATCCATGTGAGAGAGAAATATCAACTGGTTGCCTCCCCATATATGCTTGTACCAGGGGTCAAACTCACAGCCTAAGTATGTGTCCTTTCTGGGGATCAAACTTATAACCAAAAGGCACTCCAACCAACTATAAAGTAAAAATTAAAAAGGAAACATAATTATAAAGAACAAAATGACAACAAATACATACCTATCAATAATCACTTTAAATGCAAATACATTAAGTGTTCCAAAAAATACGTAAGTTTGCTGAATAGATAAGAAATCAAGATCCATATAAATGTTGTCTACAGAAGATCCACTTCAGAATGAAAGACTCGCACAGACTAGAAGTAAAGGGATGAAACAAGGTATTTCATATAAATGGGTATGAAAAAAAGGGCTGGGGTAGCAATAATTATATCAGACAAGAACTTTAAAGCAAAGGCTGTAATAAGAGATAAAGAAAGACATTATGTAATGATAAATGGATCAATCCTAAAAAAATAAAACCTTGTAAACATTATCCAACATAGTATCTTTTATATATATGTAAAAAATATATATATATATGGAGAGAGAGAGAGAGAGAAAGCAAATCTTGATGGACAAAAACAAGAGAGATTGACAGTAATACTGTAGGAATATACAGTAGAGGATTTTAATACCCCTTCAACATCAGTGGATAGAACTTCCAGAGAGAATTTTCCAGACAGAAAATCAACAAAGAAACAGTGGCCACTAGACCAGATGAATTTAATTGATATTGATATTTTCAGAGTATTTCATCCCAAAGCAGCAGAATATACATTCTTTTCAAGTGCACATGGAATTTTTCCAGGGCCAGATTACATGTTAGGACACAATGCAAGTCTCAATAAATTTGAGATTAAAATCATATCAAGCATCTTCTCTGACAACAATGGCATGAAACTAGGAGTTAATTACAAGAGAAAAAGAAAAAACACACAAACACATTGAAGTTAGATAACATGTTACCAAACAATGAATGGGTTAGCAATGAGATCAAGGAAAAAATCAAAAGTATCTTAAGATCAAAGAAAATGAGAAACACAACAACCCCTAATCTCTGTGACAATTAAAAGCAGTCCTAAGACAAAAATTCAGAGCCATACAGGCCTACATCAAGAAACAAGAAAAATATCAAATGAACACTCTAACTTTACACTGAACAAACTAGAGAAAGAACAACCAGCAAAGCCCTGTTGAGGACCACTCTGTGTGGTTTCAGAGATTGCAGCCCCACAAGAGCAGGCTCTGAAAGGGGCTAGTGAGTCTCCCTGGAAAACCAGGTAACGCACGTGGCAGACATGACCCGACTCTAACACTGAGGATTCCTGTGGGAATCAGGCCTGAAATGTACATTGCATCCTTTGAAGCCCACTCTGCTTTGCTTTGTATAGCCTTGGTGATATAAACTGGATGTTTAAGTTCAAGGCTAAGGAGTAAACTCCTTATGAAACACGTCTTAAAGACCATCTGGCATCAGCATGACTAATAGACCCTGACCTATGACAAATCTCTGTGTTCCTTCCATTGTTATTTGTAGAAAATACCTGTTTTTGTATGACTGTAGCCCTTTGACATTGATTGATGAGCTATGCATGTATGCTGTATACACCTATACATACCACTCCCAATAAAAGCCCTTTCAGAGAAGGGTTCAGGACATTCCCCACCAGAGAGAATCACCAACCCCCTTCCTGCTGGAACAGCAAGATTGTGTCTGGGATGACTTATTTTCATCCACAGCAGCCAGGAGAAACTCTGCAAGATAGAGTTCCTCCCACAAAGCCAAAGATTGTAGAAGAAAAAAATAATAAAGATCAAAGTGGAAATAAACAAAATAGAGTCCAACCTCTACCACCACAACAATATAAAAGATCAATGAAACCAAGAGCTTTTTCTTTAGGAAGATAAACAAGATTCATAAATCTTTAACTAGACTTATCAAGAAAAGAAGAGAACCCAAATAAATAGAATCAGAAATGAACAAAAAGTAACAATTGATGCCACAGAAATACAAAAGATTATAAGAAAATACTATGAGCAACTATATGCCAAGAAATGGCAAAATATGGATGCAATAAACTCTTAGAACATGCAACCTTCCAAACCTGAATAAGGAATAATCAGAACATCTGAACAAAGTGCTTACAGCTACTGAAATTGAATCCATTATCAAAAATCTCCCAGAAAACCAAAGTCCTGGATTGGATGGCTTCACAGGTAAATTCTACCAAAATTCAGAGAAATAACACCTTTCTTTTTCAAACTATTTCAAAAAAATTCAAGAGGAGGGAGTCTCCCAATCTCATTTTATGAGTCCTACATTATCTTACTTCGAAAACCAGATAAAGACATTTTCACATTTTTGTGCAGATCATGGCACTTCCATCAATTTCAAGTCACTATTTCCCACCTAGACATTTTGGAACTTTATACATCTGTTTTTCTACTTAGAGATTATGTATATATACTAACTGACATTTTTCAATTTATTCCTTTATCCTCATATTTTCTACCCCTTGCCATTTTTTATTGTTTATACCATTGAGACATATATAGATGCAGTTTTGTTATATCACTGACAGTATTGATCTAAAATCTTTGTTGTATGATTTATAATTTCATTAATCTAAAATAACTTTCTAAAAGTATTATTCTCTTCATTGCAAGTAATCTGGTCATAGGTTCTCTTTCTCATAAGTATTTATATATATATATATATATATATATATATATATATATATATATATATAAAGCAATATAGTCAATAATATTGTCATAACTATGTATGGTGCCAGGGAGGTACTAGTCTTATTGGGGGAGCACTTTACAAATTGTCTAAATATCTAACCATTATGCTATACACTTGAAATAATATAAAATAATGTGGAATGTCAATTGTATTTGAAAAATACAAAATAAATAAATTAAAATTAAAACAAAAAAGTGGTATCACACTTGTTCTTAGCAGTTTTTATGTTTTCATCACTTATTTACTTGCTCAGGAAGTAGCGGATTAATCATTTATGAACATGTTATTTTAAAATATTTAAATGACATAAGATTGTATATTGTTTAGAAATAAATAATAATAGTACACAATGTTCAATGTAATAATGAATAAAATAGTGCATTCAGTCATAAGTATACTTTGTTAATAGAGATGCATTTGCTCATAGGAAAAAGGATGGGAAGGATTTAAACCAAAATCTCCAGATGGAGAGAACAGATTACTTTTAGTTTCTTCATTTGGTTTGTATACACCTTCTCAATTTCTTTCAAAGGCATGTGCAACTTTTGTAATAAGCCAGCCTCTGAGGATCTGCTGGTCTTCTGTAATCGTGCTTTTTCTGGGCACTGACATCAAGAGTGGTTCAGAGAATCCTGAAATCCAGTATTCCAAAGGGTTCTTTACTTAGGATCATCATAAACAATACAAAGAATCTGCAGAGGATTAGTTTAAAAACATTAAAAATCTACTTACACTTTAAATAGTGTTGACCAATAGGTCAACCATCGAAAACACATGAAAGGTCTTAATATAAGTTTCTGGCTCATCGTCACTGATTGATTGTGATAACACACCAACTTATGCTGCAAGGGGAACAGTTTTTGTTTATTCTGGAACTTGTACCTTTAATATATGCCTTATCTCTGAGTTTCTTTTCTAAGTTTCTTGCTTATCATATAGCAAGCAAGAGAGTGTTTGGATGTTGCTAAAGCAAAATATTAATGTACAGATAATAAATACGTTCTTTTCTAGGGAAGGGCTCATTTCCTTGTAAATTACTTGACATATTCATTTTGCTTGCATTTCAACTTAATAGAAATGGCTGAGTGATACCACAGCGCTCCTTCTCTATATCGTGTATGCTTCTATCATTAAGAGTTATTTGTTGACATCTTAACATCATATGCAGCATTATGATAGTTTCTGTCTTTTGACAGCAGCAGCTTAAGTGTGTGTCTACTTCACGCTTCATATTGCTTGGACTACCTAAGCTTCACATCGTCATGTACAAAAGAAAATCAAGTCGGTTTTGGAACAGGGAGTTCATTTCTTTTTAGCTTTCTCTTTCATACACAACTTTTTCAACAACAAAAAGACTTGTTTAGTTCTTTTTATTTATTCATTTTTTAGGTTATTATTTTGACAAGGGCTTAAAGGAAAATTTGAAACAGACAATGGAGCTGCTCTGAAATGTTTTCTATGGACAAAAGACACTCCTGAATCCCTCAAACCTATTTTTCAATGTAGCCTATTTTTTGGTAGTTGAGATATCATATAGAGGGTTTTGCCCTTGCAAAACTGCATTTCAATTTTATAATTTTTGTGTAAACTTGATATTACCTTTTCCAGAGGATATATTTAACCAGGTATGATTTGAATAACATAAATTTGTCCTAAGGGAACCTGATTCCACTTGGCTAAATTTTTTTATTGTTCAATTACATTTATCCCCATTTCCTCACATTTTTCTCCCCTGCCCTACCCACCCTCCACCTCCCATATTCCATCCTCTCTCCCCCACATTGTCTTTGTCCAAGTGTCCTTTATACATGTTCCTTGAGTTGACTTTTCCTGTTGTTTCCCCTATCATGCTCCTCCCCCCACCCTTTGGTCATTGCTGGAAACAGCCTAAGTGTCCATCAGTAAATGAGTGGATCAAAAAATTGTGGTACACTTACACAATGGAATACTGCACAGCAGAAAGAAAGAAGGAACTCCTACCCTTCACGACAGCATGGATGGAACTGGAGAGCCTCATGCTAAATGAATAAGTCAGGCAGTGAAAGATAAATACCATATGATCTCACCTGTAAGTGGAACCTAATTGACAAAACAAACAAGTGAGCAAAATAGAACCAGAGACATGGAAATAGAATTTTTATTTTTGAATTTTTTTTGTCCTAATGATCTTACCCAAAGATTTAGTGCTATTTGACCAATATACTGATGAAAATGATAGAGTTTGCTGGCAAATGGTGATGTTGGGTTATACTTGCAAGAAAACGTGCAACTAATAGTGTGTCTACAAAAGCATGACACAGATCCTTTTCTATGGTGTAGCTTATAGATTGCAAATCTGTGGATTCACTTGGAAACTCCGTGGGTTGAAACGGAATTATGTGAGAGAAGCCTGTGATGGGAATGGATGGGGTGATTGGGTTCATATATTCTTGAAAAAAACAACTTTAAAACCTTAGGACTGGGGAGGTCCATTTTCTCCTGCTGTGATACCAATGTGCATCAGGGGTTAAGGCAATCTTCTAACATTCTAAAAGTCAGATTGATCTTTGTCTTTTAAATGTCTCCTGGGGCCCCTGAGCTTTGAGGAGAGAGCCAAAGGGCAACAACATGTTTTCTTGAGAGAGTGTGAATGGGACTGATTGCTAGCACACCACAGGCAGAAGAACAAAGGTGAAAATGAAAGTGACTCAGAGGTGCATCCCATTTCACATGTATGTCTGCAGAACGAGAATGACTCATTCAGTCAGTAACTCAGACCTCCTCACATTTACTCTATCTACAACTCTTGTTGCTAAGGAAAATGCATATAAAAATAAATACACATATATTTTTAATTTTCAGTAAGAGAACTCCTGGTTGGAAAAGGATTAATGTACACATCAGTGTGTGAACAACTGGAGTATACTCAAAGTTACCGGAAGCTATATAAGTGATATTTAAAACACAAAAACTCCCTAGATCTTTCTTACCTTAAAATATGTTGGTAAATTTAAGGAGTTTCTACATCCAAAATTAGACAGTTTTCTCCAAATGGTTGTGTGTTTGTGTGTGTGTACTTTGCTTCACAATATTGAGAAATTATTTAATAAAGTCCAGTAAAATGTAAGAAAACTCATTCTAAAATAGAGATAGTGTTTAGAGGTGTTAGTGTGCTTATGTTAAATAATGTATATATGTATATGAATGTGTGTTGTGAATTGATAAATCCATATCAATATTTTACTTTCAAGGAAGAATGTCAAAATATTATTATGTATAAAGCCATACATTTATATAAAATGTTGCTTAAATATACACTGTAAACAGAATGGCTATCTGTCTATATGTCAAGTAAAGCACTATGACAATGACATATAAAGATTGAAATTCAGTAACATTCCACCTCTCTCCCATTTTATATATAATGGACCTTGCACAAGAATATTTACCAGTCAGCTGCAAATAATTGTTTGTATCTTTATTTATGTGCATCAGCCACTACCCAATTACTTGACCATTATCATTCATCAAAAATAATAATGTTGCCTTCAAAACTTTGGTTTTATTTATTCTACTTCCAGGCAGACTTTTTGGTCACTAGCTCATCTATTCTATTATGCACGTTTTAACTTATTTCCACATCTCCTCTGTAGTTGTCTGCTTCCCTTCACAGCAAACTTTAGTTCTGTCCAGAAAGTATCCTGCCAGGTGCTATGAAAAATAGAGACATTTATTGAAGAAGATACAAGAAACATTGTACATAGGACAATGACATCTCAGTCTCCTTTAAAGTAGGCACCTTGGGACATCACACAATTCTTCCAATTGCTGTCAGCTGCCCCATCATATTTTCCTGAACCTCATTGATGGTATGAAATCTCTTCTCTTTCAAAGGTGATTTTAGTTTTGGGAAAAGACAGAAGTTGCAGGGCCCCAAATCTGGGCTGTAGTGGGTGCTGAGTTACCTGAGTGATTTGATGTTTCACCAAAAAACTCTACACACATAATGCAAGAGCAGGTACATTGTCATGATGAAGCTGCCAATCACCGGTTGCCCATAGCTGCAGCCTTCAGAATCATCCAAATAGTTTCTATGGAAGAATGTTCAAGCTTAATGCAAAATTTGGTGCAGATTCATTGCTCTACTCACTCAGCAGTTTTGAATGTGATGGCCACATAGGACACATGCTCACTCAATAGTGTCTACCACCCCCACTGACTATTATAGTGGAGTCATCATCATTGTTCACACATGTGCATTCCAGTCCACTCTCCTTGGCTGTCAGGTTACACTGATATTGCACAAAGTGTGCTCATTATAATAACAATGGTCAGACATCATCTGGACAGACCTCAGTATTCAAAGCATTGAATAGATACTTTCATACTATACAGTTTTCCCTCAAACCACTTCAATGTAGCAACTGTAATTAAAATGGGAAAAGTAAGAGGAACTAGCTTGTCAGGTTGTTATGAATATTAAATAAATCAATATACTAAACAAAGATACTTAGAGATGAGTTTGGCTCATAGTGAGGACTCATTAAATGTTAGCTATCATAATATTATTCCTATAATTAGTACTACTAGTTCACTTATCAGAACTGTTTTGTGAGTAAAGATCTTCATGTGGGCTAGATTCATTAATGAATGAAGACCATGTTTTATTTATGTCGGTAGCTCCAGTACTGAGCAGGTTCTCTAGAGGGAAGAGAGTGTAAACTCAGTACTATTACTCAAGTAGTTCCTCAAATGTTCATTTTTATATTAGAACATAATGCTTATTCATTTACTAAACATTATATTATTTCCATAAAATGTGGTTACTTAAATCAGACCTAGGTAGAAGGTTTTATAAGATATGTATGTGATTGAATCCATCATAAAATGTAAAGAAATTCATTTGAGTAAGAAAACTTTAGTAGCTATTCAGATGGGTTTTCAGGATATATGATTTCAGAGTTATGCTTAGCTCTTAATAGCATCCTATAGACCCACTTATTGAGTAGCTTCTATAAGTCAGAACTGTACTAAGGACTGAGAAAAGCAAAGGTAAATAATGCTTAGTCTTGATCTACAAGCAGTTTACCTTCAATTACAGAAGAAAAGAACATAAGCAGGCAATTACAACAAGCTGTAGTGAAGGCGGAGTACTTTGGAGTCACAGAGAAAAGGCATGAACTGATGATTTTGTTATTTCTCGATATAAGTGGGAAGTTGGGGAAAGAATTCTTGGCAGAAGTGGCAGCATATACAAAGATTTAGAGATTAGAGGAAAGAATGCTTTGAGAGGGAGATTACTTTGGCATTTGTATTCCTGGGGTCTGAAGAGAGTGAGTAGAGAATAATGAGACAAAGTTGAAGCAGGAAACGACAAGGGTCACCGAAGCTGTGCTAAGGAATCCCGATCTCGTCCTGAGGACAATGGAAGAGTTGGATCGGTAGGATTGGGGGGAGTAGCAATGGAAGAAGTAACAATGAAGTCGTCCCATTGTAAAGAACACGGATAACACTGTGAGGGGATAGACTGAGGATGCAAAACTGGAGGCAGAGGACTCAGGAGGCTGTTGCAGTGATCTAGGTTACAGCTGATGCTGGCCTGTAATAAGGGAGCTGTAGTGGAAGCTGAGATGAAAGAATGGATTTGAGAAATACGAACAACAAATGTCAAGTATTGTGGCAGATATTCATAGGAATACTATTGGCTGAGAAAGCCAGGAACTGTACGGGAGTAAAAATGTTCCAGCCATGTAATAAGCTTTTATCAGTTGCCAGAGCTGAGGGGAGAGGAAAAGTCACTCTCCATTAAGAGACAATAGCGACAAGAGGGAGCTAAATAACAAACTGCATGTTTATGATTGTGACTGCTGAAGGTAATGCCTGCTAAACAGTCAATATTACAGACACCAGAGTGGTGTGAGGACAGATTGCAATTGGCATATGGTAGACATTAGCTCATTAAAATATTCAAACTAGCAGATGCACATGTTTCAGTGTGCTCGAAAAAATATTAATTTTTAGAATTTAAAACTTCTGGGACTTTGGAGGTTTCTAAGCTTTTGGTTCTCAAAGTTCTCTGATGAGCAAATTGGAGGCATTTCTGATTACAGCTGAAATGTGGTCAAACTCTGCTACTAAGACAAACCTGGGGAGAGGCAAATGAGGAGAGAAACATGCTATAAAATATCATTCAAATGCTTTAAGCTAAGCATTTGAAATGAAGACATTACTACAAGGTCTAAAGGTGGAAGACATTTTGTAACAGATTGATCAGGCCAAACTGATGGGGAAGGCAGGGAGGGGACAGGGCGAAAACACCAAGGCAGAACTGAAGATTAGAAGTTGCTTGCCCTCCCTGTGAATGGCGGGGCTGCTGGAGGAGGGAGATTGCCTGAGGCAGCCGGGCAGCTCATGACTATACAGAAGGGAGATTATACAGAACATGTGAGACTGGAGACTTTGCCTCCTTCGTGGCTGGAAGACGGGCAAAGGCAAACATGGCCAGCACTGGCTCTCATTGGTCAGGGAGTTGCACATTCCCACCGGCTTGCAGCACATGTGGGATTCCGGGAGAGGACTTCCACAAGGAGCATGCCAGGAAGCATGAGGTCTGTTGGTTCCTTCCCCTCCCCTGGCTAGCCTGCTGGGCCACAGGGAGCCCGAGGTTCTGAGACTAGGGGTTCCCTGGAGACCACATGACCAGGCTCCAACTGCCTGCATACCTCCCGCACAGAAAGTAGCACCTGCAGCTGAACTGCAACCTGGAAACTGCCAAGCTGCCTGGATAATCCTGCTGTCAGCATTTCATAAACGATGGTACTTTTAGGAGTGGGGAAAGGGATTTCAGGCACAAGTGAACTGGCTGGAGGTTGCAGGGCTGTTTGTCTTTGGGTATTTTAAAAGGAGCTCTGAGGCAGAAACCTACTGCCATTCCAAAACTATATAACCTTTACATAACCACTTTCCTTTTTCACCCAACTCCTGTCCTCAGAGGTATGCCTCTATGTAGCAATAGAACTTTGTTGACTGTTCTGGAATAGCACGAGGCTGTCTGGTAATGATTTCCCATGAAAGATTAAAATAAAATTGAATATGAAGCCATAGATATGTATCTTTTTAAAAAACAAAATCAAACCAATTAAATTCGGATATCTAATGGGTTTTATTGAGTGATTTGTGAATCTGGCAGCATCCCGTGTAGCAACTGGAAGGGGGCTCCTGAGACTTGTACGAAACGGAAGGTTTTTATAGCAAGAAGGAAGCTATTAACAAAAGAAAAGACAGGATTATTTTTAGACCAAGGCCTCTTTAGAGGGAAGTGAACAGCAACAGTTTTTAATCATGCAGATTACCTCTTCTTTCTATGAGGTTGGAGAGGACAGATCCACGTGAAGATTACTTCATTGATACTGACCAAAAACTTTTGAACTGGAGAGGCTGAAATAGCAATTAGATCAAGGTATTAAATGTAGTTTTGGCATTATGGGCTTTAGCCCAAGGGATGCTATTTTCAGAGCCTATGGTTCTCTCTTTAACAATATAAAGCTATCATTTGATACTGTCTTCAAAGGAGATGACAAAATCTTATGAATTCTACAATTTATGACTGGAAGACTTTCCTTTTAGAAAAATAAAGCTCAAAGAAACCTGGCAAGTTCCTTAAAGTATTACTCAAAACAAACTCAGAGAATTTGAAAGAGGAAAAAGGATGAGCTTCATGACACTTTTTAAATTTAAATTTAAAATGCAACATTTTCCTTTTTTTCTTTGTGAGAGATAAATAAACCAAAAAGGAAGAAAGAAAGGAATATTGAAAAGAAAGGAAAGGAAGAAAAGGAAATTAAGTCAAAACAAGGAAGGAAAGAGCATTTTCTTTTATATGGGAAAAGAAAAGAACAATCATTTGAGTACATTTTATTTATGATGAGGGTATTTGTATTTTAGTACTGTATTTATTCAATTATTTTAACTAACAGCATATAAAAATCATTACTACTTAAAGGGATTGAGTCCAGATGAAGACTAAACACCTATGTGTAAGTTCCTTACTTATACAAAATATATGTGCATATAATTATCTATATGATTTGGATGAATGTTTTGTTACACTTATCTGTCATTTTTAGGAAGTATGTGTGTATGCATAAGTCTAGAAAGAATATTTCCTTCATTCAAGACACTGCAATTTTGAGGCATCCATCCTTGAAATCAAATAGCAGATGAAGTTGGTTGTAAGAAACAACCATAGTTCAAAAATGTGTCCTTAAGGGAAATATATACAACACCACCAGAATTGAGAACTGATTTACCCAGAAAACAATCCATTCCATAACCTAAGGAAAATCTACCGAGAAAGACTTTCTAGTATTCTGGAGGAACACCAAAGCCAGGGACACTGTAAAAAACACAGCACTGATTGTCAGCAGGAATTCAGGTTGAGAAAATATATTCCAACCAGCTAAACTGATGAACTTATACTTTCATCTATAAACATGAACATATGATCAAGTGTCACAAAATATCTCATTGTGGTTTTAATTTGCATCTCTCTGATGGCTAGTGATGTTAAGCATCTTTTCAAATGTCTATGGGCCATCTGTATGTCCTTCTTTGAGAAGTGTCTATTCAGATCCTTTGTCCATTTTTTTAATTGCATTGTTTGTCTTCCTAGTGTTGAGTCATATGAGTTCTCTATATATTTTGGAAATCAAACACTTGTCCAATGTATCATTGGCAAATATGTTCTCCCATAGTATCGGTTCCCTTTTCATTTTAATGATGGTTCTTTTAGCAATGCAGAAGCTTTTAAATTTGATATAGTCCCATTTGTTTATTTTTCTCTTTATTTCCCTTGCCCTAGGAGATTATTGACAAATATATTGCTATGTGGGACATCTGAAATTTTCTGGCCTATGTTATCCCCTAGAAATTTTATGCTGTCATGACTTATATATAAGTCTTTCATCCATTTTGAGTTTGTTTTGGTCTATGGTGTAAGTTGATGGTCTAGTTTCATTTTTTCACATGTGCCAGTCCACTTCTCCCAACGCCATTTATTGAAGAGGCTATCTTTATTCCATTATTTGCTCATGCCTCCTTTATCAAGTGTTAATTGACCATAGAGACTTGGGTTTATTTCTAGGTTCTCCATTCTGTTCCATTGAATTATGTGTTTGTTCTTATGTCAGAACCAGACTGTTTTGATTATAGTGGCCTGGGAGTGTAGTTTGATATCACCTCACACCTGTCAGAGTGCCCATTATTAATAAATCAACAAACAAGTGCTGGTGAGGATGCGCAGAAAAGGAAACCCTAGTGCACTGCTGATGAAAATACAGACTGGTGTAGCCACTGTGGAAAACAGTATGGAGTTTCTTAAAAAAAAACTAAATATGAAAATGTCTTTTGACCCAGCTATTCCACTGTTGACAATATACCTTAAGATTCCAGAATCACTAATTCAAAAGAATGTATGAACTTCAATATTCATAGCAGCACAATTTACAATAGCCAAGTTCTGGAAACAGCCTAAGTATCCATCAGTAAATGAGTGGGTCAAAAAACTGTGATACATTTACATAATGTAATACTAGACAGCAGAAAGAAAGAAGGAACTACTACCTTTTGTGATAGCATGGAAGAAACTGGTTAATATTATGCTAAGTGAAATAAGAATGTCAGCAAAAGACACATATAATATGATCTCACCCAGAAGAGGAATATAATGAACAAAATAAACTAATGAACAAAAGAGAACCACAGGAATGGAAACATGGAACAGACTGAAAATGACAAAAGGGGAGAGATATCATGGTAGAAAGAACCATCTGGAGGACAAGAATGGGCAAGGTGGTGGCAGATGGACCAGTGGTCCGACATTTGCATGTGGATAACTGGGAAGAACAACTGGGTAGCGAGAGAGACCACACAACCCAAGGTTCCAGCACAGGGAACAAAAGCCTCAAAACCTCTGGGGGGTAAGCACCTGTAGGGGTTGCAGCAGAGGGAGGGAGAAACTCCCAGCTTCACAGGGGAGTTCCCTGGAGAGACACACAGGGTTCTAGAATGAACACAAACCCACCCACCTGGTAATCAGCACCAGAAGGGCCCAATTTCCTTGTGGGTAGTGGGGGAAGTGACTGAAAGCCAGCTGATAGCTCAGTGAGTGGCATTGTTCTCTCCTGGACCCTTCCCCCACACACAGTACCACAATACAGCTACATGGGTTGCCTCGCCCTGGTGAATACCTCAGACTCCACTCCTTACAATATAACAGGTTGAGCTGAGATAAAAAAAAATATATGGCCCAAATGAATGAACAGATCAAAGCCCCAAAAATAGAACTAAGCAATGAAGAGATAACCAATCTATAAGATACAGAGTTCAAAACACTGGTAATCAGGTTGCTTACAGAAATGGTTGAGTATGGTAGCAAAATGGAGGCTGTACAAAGTGAAATGAAGAGAAATATAAGGGAACCAACAGTGGAAGGAAGGAAATAGGGACTCAAATGTACAATTTGGAGCAGAAAGAAGAAATAAACATTTAACCAGAACAGAATGAAGAAACAAGAATTCAAAAAAATGAGGAGAGGTTTAACAACCTGCTGGACAACTTGAAATGTTCCAACATCCAAATCACAGGGGTGCTAGAAGAAGAAAAGGAAAAGTAAGAAATTGAAATTATTTGAAAAAAATAATGAAGAAGAAATTCCCCAATCTGGCAAAAGTAATAGATTTCCAAGAAGTCCAGGAAGCTCAGAGAGTCCAAAAGAAGTTGGAACCAAGGAAGCACACACAAAGGCACATCATAATTACATTACCCAAGATTAAAGATAAGGAGAGAATCTTAAAAGCAGCAAGAGAAAAGGAGAGAGTTACCTATAAAGGAGTTCCCATAAGACTATCAGCTGATTTCTCAAAAGATACCTTGCAGGCAAGAAGGGCTGGAAAGAAATATTTGAAATCATGAAAGGCAAGGACCTATATCCAAGATTGCTGATGCAGACCCCGGCTCTTGAGGTCCACATCATTATGTATGAAATGAGACATTCACATGGATTACCGAATCTGGTGGAGGAAAAGGGACAGCATAGCTTTTCTCTCAAGGGGAGCAAAAGCCTTGGCCCTCGCTCCAATGAGCTTTTATTGTCTTACTGGGCACATTACAAGAAGGTCCTCATTAACTATGCACAGGCTTGCTTTAGATGGTTACCTTATACAGAAAACAAAGGAGAGGATGCTGTTAATCAGATCACAGAAGAGGGATATTTGCAAATGAAAAGGCAAAAGTAGCTGGACTGGTTACACTCATCCTTGGAAGGTTTAGCATGGTTTTTAGGAAGTTGCATTCCAGTAAATGTCCTCAATTCAGGGTGAAGGAGTTTTAGCAAAAAGCAAGACTCATAGCAACCTAGGTACATCGTAGGCCTGATTCCCCATGGGAGAACCTATCTGTGGGCATGGGTCCTGTGCATCTCCCAGTGGGAGCTGGGCCCACACCACACAGAGCAGTCTGCCACAATTACTCCATTCCCCAAAGCTATCATTTAGAATGGAAGGGCAGATAATGTGCTTCCCAGATAAGGTCAAGTTAAATGAGTTCATCATCACCAAGCCCTTATTAGGTGAAATGTTAAAAGGGTTTATCTAAGAAAAAGAAGATAAAAAAATATTAACAGTAAAATGACAACAAATTCACAACTATCAATGACTGAACCTAAAACAAAAACAGAAACAAAAACAAACTAAGCAAATAACTAGAACAGGAAAAGAATCACAGAAATGGAGATCACATGGAGGGTTACCACTGGGGAGGAGGAGAAGGGGGGAGAAGGGGGAAGAAGGGGGGAGAATAGGGGAAAATGTATAGGGGATAAGAAGCATAAATGGTATGTACAAAATAGACAGGGGGAGGTTAAGAATAGTATAGGAAATGGAGAAGCCAAAGAACTTATACATATGACCCATAGACATGAACTAAGGGGGGAGGGGCGTTGGATGCTTGTGTGAGGGGCGGTACAGGGCAGAGGGCAATAAAGTGGAGAGAATGGGACAACTAATAGTATAATCAATAAAATAGCTTTAAAAAATAAAAGTACCAACCCCAAGGGTAAACAGAAGGAAACTTTGAAAGGAGTATAATTAATATCATAAAAGAAAAAAATAATGATAAGAAAAAAACAGATTGCTGAGGAAAATATAAGCAATTAGCTCTTTTTTTAACATTAATACTATATTTACTGAAAGAAACTTCACCTTATAGATGAGATGATTAGTAGAATAAAAATATTGCAAACTGAATTATTAGACTAGAACTCTGAGCCAAGGTATTCTTGCCAAAAACAGTTCTAATGACACAAAGAAGAAAAAGTTAAAAAAAAAAAAAACGAAAATAGTTCCAGGAGCCTGCATAGCCATCTAACAGGAAAGCCAGAAAACCAGAAAGAGAGGAGAAATAAAAAGTAGGAGTAGGTGTGGAAGACTGAAATATCTAAGCTATTTATATGCATCTATCTATCTATCTATCTATCTATCTATCTATCTATCATCTATCTGTGATAGGCAGACAGAAGTGAACAAAGCAAGGGCCATAGGCCAGGTACAGAAAATCACCAGAGTGGAAAGCCCCAGTTGCCTAGCAATGGGCAAAACTGGAAAAATAAAAACCTTAACCCCAGGGTAATCTTTCCTCCCCTAGCATATTGCTGGTCATGCAGTTTAGACCCCTTGACTTTGCATATCACTGGCCACACAGTTCAGGGCCTCCTTTGACCTTTCCTTCCCTGAAATGTTGTTAGTCACGTGGGTTAGATCCCTTAGAGGAACAACAAACCAGGGGGCTAAAGTATAACTCTCAAGCATTAAGCCTTCAGGACAATGAGGTTCTGAACCGAATCAAATCCATCTATGCTTCAGTTGTGTTTCAGCTCCAGGCCCAGAAAAGCAACAAAACCAGACTAGTGACTCCATTGCTGACCTCAGTACCAGCTGCATTTACTAATGATCCCCTGTCCTGGTGCTGACCAATCACTGGAGACCAGGACTCTGATAGGATGCACCTGGAAAGCTGATGCATATTCTATTGAGTTACTCCCTTGGGACCTCCCCTAAAATCTCCACTCTTAAAAGTCCCTATGGATGAGGACCCAGCCCACCCTCCCTCCCTGGGAGCACCCCTGCACCTTTCCCTTCCCTATTCTCTTCCCCTGGGCAAGATGCTTTTATCTTCCTCTTTCCTAATCTCCAAGGACCCTTCTTTTTGCTCCTGTAAACTGTTATCTGAGCTCATTTCTTCTATCGCTCACTTCTACCTCTATGACTTTCTAAATAAACTTTCTTTTATAGCTTGAGTCTTGGCTGTGAATTCTTTCTTAGCCAGAACTCAAGTACTGAAGTTGTTGAACCAAAGTTCTGCCTGAACCCAACAGTCCAACCCCCAACACTGGTGCCATTCTCACCACTACCAACATTTTGTATCATCTTCTTTCTTTTCTTTCTTAGTTATTCTTTCAGTTATAAATATTAGGTTAGCTTAGGTACTTAACTTATTTGAACAGCAATATACAGGTAAGGCTTTCTATTGGAATGCTTCTTGAGAAACTAATTGCACTGATTTTATTACTAGAAAATGGAAAATAAATTAGAGGATGTGAGGATGTCTCATTGCATGTTCAATTTCCTGTTTCCTTAAATATTTGCTCTAAATTTATACTTGCCTCTTACCTCCTGTTCTCTATATCTGTAATACTCTTGCATTTGTCTAGCCTTAAAATTTAGCTGAAATATTGCTTTCACTCCAAGGTCTTCTTTAACTCCGTCAGTCGCTCTTAAAACTTTTTCTCCTTTTTGTTCCTATGGTGTGTTTATATACTGTTTGGGTACTCAACAAATTCGGCCTTATTGAAATAGTTAAAATATACTTAACATTGTCATGTTTCATTCACCGTTTTAAACATTTCTTATATGTCATCTATTTTAATCACAAGAATCTTGTAAAATAGGGGTTTAGATTTTATGTTGCAATATCTTTTGAGGTATTTTTTTCTTTTTATTCATCCAGGAAAACATAAACATTTCCTCTATCTAGTTGTCTAGCTAAAGTCCAGCCCTAAATACACTCATCAAGTCTTTGTACATATTCTCATTGTCCACACAGTGGCTGACGTGGCTGACAAATGTTCATCTTAGACCATCTTGAAGGTGTGTTGAAGAGTCTGGCTGCTAGAGCAATGCCAGGCAAGAAACTTCTTTTCTGTATTATTATTTCATTGTCCATGAAGCCTCTGTCATCAGTGATCCATTCATGTTTCAACCTCCATTTTGTTGGGTCTCTTGGAGCTGTGCTTGGTCTGTGGACCAGTCCTGATGCTCACCCTGCCATAAAGAAACCCTTTTATATGAATGAGAAGATCCATGGTGTTAGACTTCTTTTTCATAAGGATTGCATAGACTCTCCAGGTCTGTTTCCAGATCTTTCGGTTATTTCTACCTTTTGCCTATTTTGAATAATGCAGTTATAAGCATTTGTGTGCAAGTTTCTGTGTCAGTATACAAGGTACAGGATGGGACGAAAGCAAGTTCACAGTTGTTTGCATGGAAAATAACACAATAATCAATAAACAATACTACAAGAATAGATTGTTTCCCTTACCCACAACTGTAAACCTACTTTTGCCCTGTATGTTTTCATTTCTCTTGGATTATAACTAGGAGTGAAATTGTTTTGTAATATGATACATTATGGCTAATCATTTGAGAAAAGGCTATACTATTTTTTAAAGTGGCTATTCCATTTCACATCCCATCCAGCAGTGTATGAGGATTCTGATTTCTTCACATACTTTGCCAACACTTGTTTTCTGACTTTTTGATTCTAGCCATCCTAGTGGGAATAAAATGGTATCTCATTGTTGTTTTAAATTATATATTTTTCTGAAGATTAATGATATTGACTATCCTTTCAAGTGCTTATTGGGCATTTATATATATTTTTAGAGAAATGTGTATTCACATCTGCTGCCCACTTTTAAAAATGGAGTTATATTTTCTTTTTGAGTTGTAAGGGTTCTTTATATATTTCAGATACATATCTCTTACCATATATATGACATCTCCCATTCTCTGCGGTCTTTTCACTTGCTTGATGGTGTCATATGAAGCACAGAAGTTTTTAATTTTGTTAAAGTTCCAGGTATTTATGTATTTATTTATCTTTGTGTTTTTGGTATTTATCTAAAATCCTTTGCCAATCCAAGGTCATGAATACTTACTCCTATGTTTTCTTTTAAGAGCTTTATAGTTTTTGTTTTTACATTTAGGTCTTTTTATTAATTTTGAGTTAATTTGTACATACGGTATGAAGTAAGAGTCCTACTTCATTCTTTGGTACAACTTGATTCTACCCCTCACCCTGGTACAATATTGAAAAGAAGTGGCAAGAGCATATATCTTTGTCTTATTCCTAATCTTATGGGGAAAATATTTACTCTTTCACAATTAAGTAAGCTGTGGGTTTTTCATAGATACCCTGCATTAAGTTAAGGACACTACCCTCTATTCAAAGGTTTTATAATAAAAGGGTGTTTAATTTTGCCAAGTGCTTTTTCTGTATCTTTCAAGATGATCATGTGATATTCATTTTTTATTCTGTTGATATGCTGTATTACATTAATTGATTTTCAGATGTTAAACCAACTCTGCACCTCTGAAATAAATCCTTCCCAGAACCAGTTTGTTTTGAATCTGCAAATGTGACTCAGCTCTGTATGAAAAACCTACAGAAGCGAGGTGGTGGGCAGGAGCCAGACCCTCAAACCAGGTTTTCCCGTGGGAACCAGGCGCAGAAAACGCATCCAGACTGTTTTGACTTGCTCTTGCTAAAACTCCCATCACCCTGGTCTGAGACAGTGGATGTTTACTGCCTGTCTTCAAGGTAATTTCCAAAGCCTGTGTGAATTTTCCCAAGGACAGAGCTAATCAGCTCACCACCTTTCCCTTCTGCATTTATTATTTTCATTTTTGTGATTGTACCTAAAGCGTAGACAACAATATTCTATGTAATAGATAATAAATCCTTCTTTGATGTAAGACCTGAGAAAAACAATAAAAGGTTCTCCAGGCAAGGGTCAGGGCACTCTCCCCTTGAGAGAGTGGCCAAGGCTCTCTCCACTTGAGAGAAGCAGCCGCAGGACTTTCATCTGAAGACACTACTGTACTGTCCCTTTTTCTCCACAGGATTGCCGTAGCCTTTGTATTTGTTTTCATCTTCAGTCACAACATGCAGACTCTGTAGGCCAGAGTCTGCCACAGAATCCCACTTGGTCATAGTGCATAACTCTCTTTACTTTAAGGATTTTGACATTCATATTCAGAAGAGATGTTGATCTACAGTTTTTTTTATTGTGACATCTTTGTCTAGTTTTGAATGGTTATTGATTTTATTTTACACATTACAGTGCAATACAGAGCATAGAATATTAACACTATAATAATAATAGCTAGACTTCATTGAATATTAAATTCATTCCAGGAGCTCTATTCATCATTTTTACAGATATTTGATCACACAACTCTCACAAAAACTGTGTGATTAAGCACTATTATTCTCTCCTTTATTAAATCTAAACAGCTGAAAACAATACAAAACAAATACAAAATAACAAAATTCCAATTCTTAGAGAGGTTAATGAAATTGCCCAAAGTTATAAAGTGAGTTGTAAGTCAACTGTAGACGTAAGCCCAGTGTGCTGGTCTTCAAAGCCTATGCTTTTAATGTCTTCATAAATAGGTCAAGATAGATAACTATTTAACATTTATTTAATTAGATCAGTAAATTGAATACTATGAATTATTCTTTATAATCTTTTTAATTTTCTGATGTTTTCTAGTATTTTTCTCTTTACTTAAGCTTTCTTATATTCACCCTTATTTGAGTTGGGTTTTGATTATATTAGAGTATATTTGTTTCATTATCCATAGTGACATATGTATTTTTATTTACTTTTTAAAAAATTTATCTGCTGAGATGGACACCCCATGGTCAACCAAGAGCTTGAATTTTATAAATAATAAGAGTTTAGATGCCATTTGCTGACAGGCACTCCTCACATGTAACCTGTATACAGGTAAGAAGCTCACACTGAATTCTCAGCTTCCTGCACTATACCCTGCCTGTCTGAGTCCCTGAGTCAACCATACAATGGCATATTTAGAAGCAGTATGAGACCTGAGCAATTTCTCTGGTATGGAAGGTAACATAAATATAGTAGTGGTGATAGATGGATATTGGCAGGGTAGAACCAAGCTACTTGTCCTCTATCAAAGTGGTAGAGGTACCACTACATGAGAGGTAAATGTGAAATCACCCAGACTTTTCTCTGTACAGGTACATCATCAATTTTTTTGTGTTAATTGATTGAGCTCAAGGTCTCTGTGTTATAGTGGAAAGAACACTCTACCAGAGGAGTGATATATCCTTGTTGAAACAAGCAAACTATGAAGAAATAATCATAGAAAATTTAGTAAGAATGGGGTATATGGAAATAGGAAACTATTTTTAATTTGCTAGTTATAAAAAACTCATTAGTTATGATAAAATGGCCATATTTTCTAGAATTTCATGCTAAATTGTGTAGAAGTTATGAAATTGCATGTTTTAACAACTTAAATGACAGAACACTGGAGCAAGTGAGACTATTTACAAATGTGAAATATGAATTATGCTTAAATAAAGATTAATTTCCTCCACTTTTGTTTATGTTTATAATACAATCATCAGTATACAATCAATATAATAAAAAGATGATCTTAGGGTTCAGTTTTCTTAATTAGAGAGTAGAGAGAGTAATAATTGCTATAATGAGGATTAAGAGATTATATTTGTATGAATACCTTCTATGTTTTTTATACTTCATAAAAATTATTTCACTTACTTCAGTGGTTCAATAAAAAATGTTCAAATACAGTCATGTTCTAAAAACAGTGATTGTTTTAAAGGATACAAAGAATGGATGGCAGACTACGCAATTTAAGGTGAATCTCAATCTATTTTAAAGTCTGAAGTTCCTGGATAGAAGGATATGTAATATCTTAAATAAGTATTAATATGCATTTTATTTACCCTATTCAATACTGAAATAACTTAAGTAACAACCATAAGAGGTCATAAACAAAGAGTTATATGAGAAATGCTGGATTGGATAAGGTCTGATTGGAGACGTAGAGACATTAAAGATAAGGCAGGTACTGTTTAAATCATTAGACATACACGATCTTTTGTGTTACAAACATTAACCCTGCTATGAGGTATTTAAACTATCGCTGGATGCCAAAATGTCTATATACAGATTAGGCACACTGAATAACTAAAAGATAAGTTCAAAATTCTGATCCCCTCCAGAATTAAGAAGGCCTTCTGGATCTTCTTAATGTGATCTGCTATACCTGGTTTCTTCTCTTGTATCAAATGCCTAGGTTTAGCCTCTCCAGCTATGCCCTCCAGATCTAAGTTTTAGCTGAATGGTCTATCCTGATTTATTTGCTCTGGTTTTAGCCCTAGTAGCTGTCCTGTAGAACACACTGGGTTTAAGTTTCTGTAGTACAATGTGAATCATTCTTATCTCATCCCAGCATCTGGGTGACAACACCTCAAGCTTCACTATGTCCCAGAAGAAAGTTTGAACAAAAAAGCTGCATTATTTCACCTACAAAGAGTCTTTTTAAGATTTTTAGCAGAATTATAATGAAGTTGTTTAATACCTTAGTAGCTTGAGTGTGTGGTCATAATGTGCTTTGAAACAAATAATTCACAACCAAATCAATTGACATGGTATTAGTGGTCCCTGGTGTGTGTGTATTTTCTTTCTAAATTTCACGTGGGAAAAATCTTATGAATACATGGGACAAGTATAAAATGTTAGAATAATTCAGACAATAGTTTAGAAATTCAAGAAGGCATATTTTATCAGAATCTTGGAAGAATTTTCAGGATTAAGGCCAAAGAGCAAGATTGAGATAAATGATTAGTTTCCTTGAGGTGTATTTGTGTTCATAAAACAAAGCAGTCTCGACCAAGGGAAAATAAATCAAAAGACACTTTTTCCTCAAACAACAGGCATTTATTCATCAAGCACCTGGAATCATCCCTCTGTATCTTGAATATTGTTTTGGAGGTGATGAGAGTTCTATTTTTTTACTTTCATCTTTTTCTGTATTTTGGGAAGTGACAACTGTAAGCAAACAATAGGAAACAAGTACTGTATTTTTCAGACTATAAGATACACTTTTTGACCACATTTTTTGCTTCAAAAATTTTTTCCCTATTTTCCTCCTCTAAAACCTAGGTGCATCTCATGGTGTGCACCCCAGACACACCTAGGTTTTAGAGGAGGAAAATAGGGTAAAAATTTTTGAAGCAAAAAATGTGGTAAAAAAGTACATCTTATAGTCTGAAAAACACAGTATATATGATGAGATACACACACACACACACACACACACACACACACATACCACATATAGGATGTGGAATATATATAGGAAATAAAGATAATGATGGGGATTGGTAACTGGTAATCTTATCTGGAAAGTGAACTCCCTAAAATATATTCTTAAATTGGGAATAGCTTTTGGGAATATAGTTTTGCACTTTTGTATTAGATTGTCAAGCAATAGGCAGTGAAATTAAAGAAGAATGTTATATTAATACAGGAGGGCATAATAATATTAATTATTAAAAAGTGGAAATTGAGCCCTGGCTGGTGTGGCTCAGTGGATTGCATGCCAGCCTGTGAACCAAGGGGTGGCTGGTTTGATTCCCAGTCAGGGCACATGCCAGGGTTGTGGGCCACGTCCCCAGTCAGGGGTGTACGAGAAGCAACCACACACTGATGTTTCCCTCTCTCTTTCTTCCTCCCTTTCCCTCTCTAAAAATAAACAAATAAAATCCTTTAAAAAGAAAGTTGAAATCGAGATGCAGATTAAATGACTACAGCTGTCTTCCAAACGACAACCAATCAACATTCTAGTGGACAGTGACAGTAGCCAGTGGAGCATCACCAGGCATCTAAAAAACATACTTCTGCAATGTATTTACTAAAGAAACCAGACCAAAAAAAACTCAGTAAATCATTTAGTAATGCTCAAGAAAGGACAGAAGATAAGCCTTCTTTAAAACAACATTAAGAATAATCATGGCAAAGATCAATATATTCTGGATGAGGGACTGTAATAAGTGTTACCTATATTTCCTCAATAAACAGAAATAATTGGAGAGCATCTGAAATAGAGGTCAACTGTACAATAATCTATTAAGGACAAAGGGAAACAATATACTAGAATGTTTCAGTAGCTGGAGCCTAAGCAAGGGGATTTGAGCTACAACATAAAAATTAAACTCTGCATTTGAAATAATAAAGATTAACAATAACATTGTGGAAAATGAAAAACTTGATGTGAAATAAACTTTTTTAGAATAAAGAGAAATTTGGATAAAAATTGTAGTAAACAGAACAAGTTTGGATAATTTTCAGGGTTAGTACTGTGCTTTCTTCATACTAAATTTTATAAGAATTTTTTTCCCATTCTGATATTAAATTATTTCTGTAATTAAAAATTACTGGTTTGATAGCTTCTTTTAAATATTTTCTCAGCCCTCTTGGCCCTCATGTATAGTTTCCATATTTTATGGTTATGTAAATCATTTTTAAATTAGGTTTTAATTTTTATTTCTCTTAGCTACTACACATATTTGCACATATAGTTTACACATAGCATGACACAGTACTAGAAACTTTGAGTTGGAATTTGGGTTCACATCCCAGCAGAGAACATTGCATAGTGTAGATGTTGGTGAAGGAAATTAAAGTCTTTCTGTTTCTGTTTTCCATGTGCAAAGTGTGGGTAATAACTTCCTCAACTGTCACAGGTAATTTTTACGACATTTGGGGGTCCAAATCCTGGAAACATTCGCTGAACCCCATGATGAAATTAGATGCTATTGTTATTTACTCTAATACCATCCTGCATTTCTTCCAGGGAACATGGGTCAGGCATAAATACATCTGTTAGTTGTTTTTGTCCCATGTTAGACAAGACTGTATGCTTGTTGAAGCTATAGACCATCAGGTAAGGAGATATCCTAGATTATTCTAGATAACTCAATCTAATCACATGAACCCTTAAAAGCAGAGAAGAGCTCAGTCTGACTCTCAGGTTGGAGTCAGAAGAAATATGGCATAAGAAGTCAGAGGGCCTTAAGTTACAAGAAGGATTAGGCATGTGGTGGCTAGTATGAAAAATGAAGACACAATATGATAAGGAAGGGAGGTGACCTTAAAGAGCTGAGAGGGGTTTCTGGCTGAAAACCAGCAAGGAGTCAGGGACCTCAGTCCTACAACCACAAAGAACCGAATTTGCCAGTAACCTGAATGTTCTTGGGAGCAGATTCTTCCCAGAGACTCCTGGTAAGAGCCCCAGTGAGCTGCCATGTTGCCTTTGGTCTTTAGAAGAGCAGAGACCACCTGGATCTTCTGATTATAGAACTGTGAGGCAATAAATCTGTATTGTCTTAAGACATTAAGTTTGTAGTAATTTGTTCTGGTAACAATTGTAAACTAATACATTATGTTTATATTGAGAATGCATATTTAGGCCAGTTTTACTCTAGATTTTAGCATCACTGGGCTACTTCTGGAAGTATTTTCCTTGAATTTTTCTGTGCAGTACTCCTTGCCATCTGACAGACCAGAACTCAAAGGAAAGGACTGAGAGTGTATTAAATTTCTAGTGTTAAGCGATAGGAAAAAACAGTTAAAAGTAACCCTTGGCACTCCATTATAATCTGACCTAACTCGTTGTGATCTGGAGTCCACATTAGGGTATTGAGGCAATAATAATAAATAAAATAATAGAGATAATGTTGGTGCATTTTCCTGTAGTCTTCTTGTTGTGTATTTTCATTTGGTCTCTGAATTGGTAGTAGGCTGCTAGTTGAAGTTTAGAATTTAAACTCCTAGCTAATTCTTTCTTAAGATCCAATGAAGGATATTAACCTCATTAGAAAATGTACAGTTAACATTTTTTAAGATCAATTATCTTTACTCTCTCATGCCATATATTTTATGGCTAAAAGATTCCTGGGCGCATAAAGAGAGTTAAAAAAATATGGTTCAGGAAATCTCTCATTTGCCCTTGTTGGGCTATCTCTTTTTAAAGCAAAGAAACATTCCATAAATTACACAAAAATCCATCCCTGAAATCTGAAGTACAAAGACATAAAATAATGTGTGTGTGATGTGTGTGTGATATTTGACATGTCTGATATGTGTGTGAAATGTGTCTGTGAGAGACTTTTCAATTAGAATGTAACTTATAAAATAATTAATTTTTACTGATTTTGTTTCTAATGAATAAACTGTAATGGAGAATTACAATTTTTGAAATTGTAATGATGAGTTTAACAAACTATAACTAAAGGAAAATTAAACATTTCAAAATAGTATTATTTCTTATTGTTGGTCATTACACCTAAAATAAATATATTTTTTATTGATTTGATATGGTTTTCATTATTATAGACAGTTTGAAGGGAAAGAAAATCATGAGAGTAAAGAAGAAAGGGTAATAAAGTTTGTTAGGTACTTAGAATTATTTTACTCAATTTTTAAATAATTGGCAATTCTGAGTCTCATCTCACCAATGAGGAACATGATTATGGTGAATCAATACCTTCCCCAAAGTTGTATACCTCTTAAGTAGTAAAACCAGGATTCAATTCTAAGATGGACTTTCTCCTAAATCCATGCTTTATCTAAGGTGAAGCCAGTTTATGATGGTAGAGAATTAAAATGTAATTGTTAATACAACATAATTAAAAGTTTAAATAAAATCCAAATAATACAATGCTAAAGATAGAAAGAGAATATAATTCAGAATCATGTATACTCATTCTTCTATCTATTCATTCATCTTTCCACCAAATTTTAGTTAATTATCTGTTACTATGACCTCTCCACTAAACGTTAGGGTGAAATAGAGAATGAGATGGACAAGTTCTTTGTCATGTGCCGATTGCATTCTGGTGGGGCAATGAGACAATAAAGGTAATAAAAGAAGTGCTTACTAGAAACATCTATATAACTAAGAGGAAAAATCAAACAAATATATTATTCAGAATAACAGTAGTAATTAACCCCCTCTAAAATCACAGTAGCTCAAAACCCAAAGAATTATTTCTCGCTCATTCCACATGTCCCTCATGTGTATAACTTGGGGAGTTCAGTGCTCTACAGTCAGAATCCAAAATAACTGTACAGCCACCACTTCCAACTTTGGTGTATACAATGTCCAATAGAAAAGAGAGTTTTAGTGTGTTCTTAAAAAAGCAATGAAATTGTCTGTCCTGAAAGTAAACATATCAATTTCATTTCACATTGACAGGAAGTTCATATGTCTTAACCCCCATACTCCAAAGGATGCCAAGATGTACAACACTTTGTTATGAGATGAATTGTGTACCCGGGAAAGATGTAATGAAACCCTAAGCCCTGGGTACCTGTGAACATGGCCTTATTTGGAGATAAAGTCTTTGCAGATAGTATCAAGTTAAGACCTTTAGGGTGGAACCTAATCCAATATACCTGGTGTCCTTTTCAGAAGAGTGTAATTTGGACACAGAGGCACATGGGGAGAATGCCATATGAAGAGGGTTACAGATATTAGCATGATACAACTATAAGCCAAGAGACACCAGGGATTGCCAGCTGTAAGCAGAAGCTAAGAGAGGCATGGGACAGATTTTCCCCGGAGCCCTCAGAAGGAACCAACCCTGAAGATACCTTGATTTTGCATTTCTAGACTCTGAAAGTGTGAGACAGTATATTTCTATTGTTTGAAGCCACCCAGTTTGTGGTACTTCATTACGCCAGCCGTGGAAAAGTAATAATAACTGTAAGAATTATCAAAGTAGTAAAACAATATAATGCCAGGAGCACCTAATGGATAATCATAGAAGTTCTGTTTAAGAAGGTGCTATGTAAGCAGAAATATGAAAAAGTGAGAGCAAGCCTTGTTAGAGTCTGAGAAAATGGGTACTTGATGTCAATTACTTTGACATTCAGGTCACAAAAAGCCTTATGTACAAAAATAACTTGAATCCACAAACTGTATTTTAGAAAAAAAGGTCTTCTCTAGACTTCTAGACTTGTAAATTCCAGGTGAGCTTAGAGGAGAAATTATATTTAGCTTGTTTTTCTGTCTCACCCAGTCCATGAATTGTTGGGGGTACTGTATACATTGGGTGTCAGTGATTACACACTTAAAGGACTTGGTCAAAGTTTATAAGGGGAAACACTGGAGCTGAAATTTCAAACCTATAATCATTATACCAAGAGAGGAGAGAAATGTTTCTCATCTACTTAACAGAATGGATTTTAGACATATTTTTTATTTTTATTGTTTTTAGGTTGTATACTATTAGTATTTATTGTACAACAATTTTTTTAAATTTATTTTTATTTTTTATTCTTGTTTATTCTGTTACAGTTGTCCCAATTTATCCCCCTTTGCCTTCCTCTGTTGAGCCCACGCCCTGCTGCCACAGTCCATCCCCACCCCATTGTCCACATCCATGGGTCATTCATACATGTTCTTTGACTAGTCTCTTCCCCTTCTTTCCACCATTCCCTCCTCCTCTCTGGCAGCTGTCAGTCTATTCCATGTTTCCAAGTCTCTTTTTCTATTTTGCTTGTTAGCTTATTTTGTTCATTAGATTCCTCATATAAGTGAGATAATATGGTATTTGTCTTTCACTGACTGGCTTATCTCACTTAACACAATAGATACATTTGTATTATTTTTGAGTTAAAGAGTTAAAATAGCTTTAGTTAGGATCTTAATTCATATTTTAGTCAAAATATTCTGCAAAAGCCATTTAAACTGACAACTACTGCGTTTGGGAAAGGCAGATGAAAGAAAGATTGAGGTATAAATGACACAATTTATTAGTAGGAAATTATATTTTCCCCATGTCCTTCCAGATCTAGGAGGAAAAGCCCCTAAATTTGTCTCACACTGAAGGGAATGATCCTGCTTGTTTTGGTAAGCTATGGGCAAGTGAGATCATCAGGTTAGCTTGTTATCATTTCCGGGGGTCAACTCTCTCAGACACTGAGAGGAATCTGAGGAGATTTTGTAAATATTTTCCTAATTTGAACAAAATTATGATGATGTCAGCCAATCTCATGAAGGGCTGCGGACTCCTCAAAAGCAGGAAAAATAATTCATGTACAATAATTAAAAAATTTGCCCACTTTATTATCAGATAACTCGTGTTATTACTGGTAGAGTATGTGATACAAATGAAGCATCGTACCTTAGCAAGAATATGGTAATATCACCAGGAGCTCAGTTAATGCTAGTCCAGTCAGTTAAAGCAGAAGATTTGTAATTATAATTGTACCTTTGTTCTTACCCCTGCGGCAACCAGCACAGCTGGATTTTAGAAAAATAAGCTTATCTACTTATGAGATAGAGTTTTAAAAAATTTTTAATCATATGCAAAGAAAAAATGATTCCTAGAAATTAGTTCAACGACCTGTTGCAAAGTGCTTAAATTAAAACAACAAATTAAACACAATCACTTTCCGGCTAAATGGCTAAGAGTTTTCTCTAACACAAACTGTTTTTGCATAATTTTTTAGTGTCAAGTTCTATTTTAACTTTTAATTGAGAGCCCAGAAATAAGCCCACATGTACACAGGCAAGTAATTTTTGACAAAGGAGTCAAAGACTTAAAATGGAGAAAACAGAGCTTGTTCAATGAATGGTGCTGGGAAAACTGGAAAACCCCATGCAAAAGAATGAAACTAGACTGTTCTTTGTCCCCATACACAAAAATTAACTCAAAAACAAAGACCTAAATATAAAGCCTGAAACAATGAATTACACAGAAAAAAACATAGATACTAAACTTCTGGACCTTCGTCATAGAGAGGATTTTGTGAATTTTACCCCAAAGGCACAGGAAGTAAAGCCAAAAATAAATGAATGAGACTATATCAAATTAAACAGCTCCTGCACAGCAAAAGAAACTGCCAACAAAACAGAAAGGCAACCAGACAAATGGGAGAAGATCTTTGCAAACAATAACTCCAACAAGGGGTTAATATCCAAAATATACTCATTTAAAGTATAATACTTCTACAGTTATAACTTCAAGTTTGATTTTCATCGGTAGGAGTCTCCTAGAAAAATGAGTTATTTGAGGGGCCTGAACTAACTATTCATTACTCATTACTATTACTATATGGTAGTGATGCTTTCCTGATGGAATTTCATTTCTGTGATGGCCTCTAAATTGGCCTTAAGAAGCCACTCTTCTGATACTCTGTGAGTCATCCACTGTCTCTTTGAAACAGGGCTGGGCAGGGGATGGGCTTTAACCAAAAGAATGTCAAGGAAGTGCAAGTGTACCAATTATAGGCCAAAACTTAAAAATACTTGGCAGCTTTTACTTTTACACCTTTGGATCCTTGACCCTGTTCCTTCTATCTTACTAGAGAGACCAAGTGAGGCAAGAAAAGCTTTAAAAATACATGGAGAGAAGGAAAAGCCCAGCTGCCCCAGCATCTCAGCTGAGTCCAGTTCCCAGCTGACCCCTTAGCTGAGTGTGTCCATATGAGTGACTACTGGTTAGAACAATAAGAGAACTGCCCAGCTACACACTGATAGTCAAGTCATGAACAAATAGGACAGTTGTTTGGGTTCAGATGTTGGTGTGGAGTGTTATGCAGCAGTAGCAACCAAAAGAGTTACAATGTGATATTTGAATTTAAACACAAACAATGTTAGAATTGCAAAATCAGGAGTGGTCTTTAGGTATGGCAAGAATGAACTAGTGAGTTACGGTGGATTTGCAGTCTGGCTGATGAAGACCTTCCTATTCTTTACCAGAGTAATGGCCTCACACATTTAGGACCTTCAAAGAGAGGACCCTCTGCCTAGTTTTCTGGGGAAACCTGATGGAACATGACATGTCCCATAGTGTCATCTACCACTGTTTTAGCTGCTGGAACCCATGAAGGAATGGCTGTTCTTTGTCTGCGTAGTTACAGCAGATTCATGGGGATCTTTAGGCTCACCACATAGCACGTCTGGCATGGTGAGAACTGCTGTCTCTTAGCAAAGGATCCTGCCTTTATTCCCCACTGGGTTTGGGATAAAAATGTATTAAAATTTCATACATCCAATATCTTTGGTGAGTACTTGGTTTCTCTCTTTGTGGAGGCCCACTCAGAAGGAAGATATTAAATAAAATCTGCTTTGTTCATTTCAGAAATAAGAAAAATGTACCTAATTAGACCATAATAGAAGTTACATGAAGGAATTCTGAAGCACCTGTTGAAAATACACAATATTATTGAAGAAAAACAAAATAACCCAAAATCGTCTAGATTTGTAGTAGGCAGTGTGCTTTACCCTGAGTCTCTCTATAATTGTCTAGGCTGTGATTAAGATAAAGTACTTAACTCAACAAAATATAGTGAACTAGTAGTTAGCAAAGGAGTTAACACCCACAAAATAAGGAGTAAATAGATTTTTCCTTAAAATGTGTGTGTGTATTTTAATAGAGATACAAAGAAAGTATTCTTTGTATCTTTTTTCTGCTTGTCTTTCTTCTTTTTTAGAGGTCTTTGAATAGTAATACAAATATCATAATTCTTACAGTAGTATTTAGACAGCAGACATATAAAATTCAATGAAAGCCTATGGAACTTTTAAACAGTTCAAAAAGAAAAGTCTGGTTACAGAGTAACATTAGAAAACACACAAACAAATAAATGGCATTTTGGAAAAGTTTCCTTCAGGGTCATTTTCAGATTTGCTTTATGGGTTAAAACGTGTACATAAGGAATATTTGGCAAATCCCCGGACTGTGCAGAGTAAAATTTGTCTTGATTCTAAAGAAAAACGATAAGGGGAAAGAGACAATTCAATTTACTTTTAAATTAAGCTCAAAGGGCCATTTATTTGTCCAGGTCCCTATATTTATAATGTCAATTTCCAAAGAGCTTCAGGTTAGATAGATAAATGAGTGAATGAATGAGTGAATGAATGAATGAATGGTGGCCATGCAGGTTAAGGAGGGGCACAATATTATCTTAGGAAAAATAAGATACACAATGTGTACATAGATAGCACCTGCCCTTCACAGGTCCACTGGTGGAAATGGTACTCAAATGTGATCTATCAAACACTTGAAAGGATCTGCTTTTTCTTTTAAAGTGTGTTTAATGGTATGGATAAATTGGGAACAGGCATCTACTTAGGCCAGAGTGCAATGATATTGAAAGCTGGATCAGTGCAGAATTCATCCTCTAAGAAGGTTTGTACCTTGATACAGGATTAAATTGTTATTGTCCGTCAAGGACAAACAAAATGCATCGCAGCTGAGGGTAAACACCAAGGTGGAGTCTGTATTTCATTGTTCCCAATGTTGGCTTGTTTAGCAGATATTATCTGAGGCTAAACACAGTCAATAATTTAAAGCACAAACCATGTATATTGTTTCTGCACATACCAGGGCTTCTATTATTTATACAATTAAAACATTTATTGAGGCTTATTGTGCTAGATACTGTTCTACAAATCGAAAATGAAACTTTAGAATTGGAAGGAGAGATTTATTCTTAGTGACTATTAATGGAATTCAAGCCATTAGGCAAGGTTAAAATTTATAGCATGATTCTTGGTTCAGACTTTTTTCCCCCCCTCAAAGTAGTAGACATTTTTTTCTAGTTGCTTCTTTAAGTTAGCGATGCAGTAAAGAAAACACAACTAAATCTGATTTGTATTCTCTTGTAGATAACCAATGTTTTGCTGCATGCATGCTGCATATTTTTCCCCTTCTGCTTCAAATATTCTTACAAAAAGCAACAGGCAGCAGCTGATCCTGTCAGCTCATCAAATGACACGAGTAATTTGACCTCTAAAGAAATTAAAGAAAACACCAGTATTTCCTCTAATGGTAATTTAAAAGCATTTTAATATATTACTTCTCTGTAATAGCATCTTGAGCTTCTTTCTTTAGTAATTTTCTCGCTATGGCTTATAAAGCAGTGTTTAAATGTTGCTATTTATAGCCACATACTTGCATCTTTCTGAGTCTCAAAATGTATAATGATGCCAAAACAGAACCGATAAATTGCCTGCGTGTTAAATCTGATATAGAGTGTCAGCTCCCTTCCGTTCAGCACAATTTCCTAAAATTGAAAAGACTGTATGCAATGCTCCTGCTGCATTCACTGAGACAGGTAGGTCATTTTCTCCTGTTGGTAAATAATTTAAAGCATTACCTTGATTATCAGACAGCATATATATAATATAACGCCGAGGGAAGGCTTTTGTGATTTTTAAAAAAGAAAATACCAGACACGGCCATCTGGTTTGTGTGATGTTCTTGGATTCTCTGGGGGCACATGGTCACTCTGTTCTGCCATTGGAGTATTTCTTTACATAATTTTGAAAACTATTTTAATTAAGATCAACAGACAGTTATCCTAATGAATTTGATAGTTGTTTTTATTGAACTCACCTCCACTGATCAGTTTCTTTTCTTTCCTTGAACTTTTGGTCCCCTTGCCTTGCAGAGTTTTCGTTCCTCGCAGGGGAAGGATTTAACTCAGGTGATTTGCTAGTGGGTCAGTGCATGAAGGCCAGCCATCTTTCCTTTTTCTGATCGCTGGGCATTTCACAGGTTCTGCGGACAGGCACAGAAGGCCTGACTGCCCCACTGAATGAATATTTCTGACTCTGGCATTCAGCTTTTGCTACTGAGGTGAAATTGTTCTCCAAACTGCCAGATGGTATTTGATTATATAGATCATAAAGAATAATTGGTAAGTAATTGTGCACCTAATGCCTTTTTTGCCCTTATTTTGCACGGGACACCAAGATTGGTACTTCCATCATAATGTACAAATTAGAAGCACTAAGGCAGAGGAAATGCCCTTTTCCTGTTTTGAATTAAAATGAAGAATTGAGGAGAAATGCAGGAATGTTCTTAGAGTTCATTTACATTTTTCTAAAGAGATTATTTTCCCACTGTAGAATGTTTCAAAGTCAATTGATACTCTCTGGATTGGTAAAAATGGAAGATTTAGAGGGTGAAAAAAGTAGCAAAGGCCTCATTCATTTCCTTCTTATTTATTCCTCTTAAAGTGAAATGTGATACTCCAGTCTTCCCCAAACAGCTAATGAGGAAGGCAGACATGCAAACAAGTAGGTTCAATGAATGACAGAGTTTTGCTCAAGGCCCAGTGCACCTTATGTTAGGGTGGTTAAGTCTCAAGTCAGATTAAGTCTAGGTCAGGTCTACCTAGACCTGAGACTGAAATCAAGGGCCCTAATTTAATGTATACTTGTGATTTCGTATGTAACCCCAGCATCCTATTCAGTTTCTTCAGAGCCTGCCCTGTAAGCACTAGCCTTTTCCCTTACTAGTCATTATCCCCTTGAGGCAGGAAGAATCAATAGCTTATACCTTGACTAAGGGTCACAAGGTGTGGGCTCCGTTAAATTAAAGATAACTTCATGGCCTAAGCCGTGTTTCAGCAATTCAGCCCTAAAGAAGAACAATGCCTGGGCACAGCTTCATGAAATCAGACTGAAGGATGGCCAACAGCTGATTTCAGACCTGAAACAATGGTTCACTGCCCTTACCTCACCCTTGACTGATCAGCAAAACCCATGACATGACCCCAGGCTTCTTCCTCAGGATGACTCATGATTTTTGCTCTGTGGAGCCTGTTGTCTGTAAACCATTGGATAGCGGGGTTTTGGAGAACTAGCTCATCTATTCTCTAGACTGGCGCTAGTCCTAAAAGACTAATTCTTTTCTCCACTGCAAACTCTTACTCATACACCTCTTTTGGTTTGTGCATGCAGCTGGATGAACTTTTGTTCAGCTCGGTAACAAAGCCAGAAACTTTGCACAGGGTGGTTCCATCCAATACAACTGTCTGCAATGGTAGAAAGATTCTTTATCTGCCTTGTCCAGTAAGGTAGCTACATATGGTCATGGAGCATTTAAAATATGCTGTTACGACAGAGAAACTGAACTTTAAATTTCATTTGATTTTAATTGAGAAACTACAGATGGCTAGTTGCTACCATCTTGAATAGTGCAATGACAGAAGGTTCTACAACAGTTGTGTTCTTTTCATCATTATTCATATTTCTTATGCTTTTACTCTATGAGTACGTCTGAGGCTTGGATGGAATTCTCAAGTGAAAGGAAAAAGTTCACTCATTTAAAAGCCTCTCTTCTGTTTTATTTGAAGAAAGAGGTTTGACAAGTAATGATTATGTTGAACCTCACTTCATTTAAAGTGGCTCAAATTCCAGACACCGGATTTGCTTTCTGTTTAGTTTAGCCAGGCGACTGAATGAGGGATTATTTTAAGATTCATTATTTCCCATAGCTCCTTCCCTTATTCCTGTGGGGTAACAAATTTGATGAAAATTTAGATAATTGAAGGTGGTTCTAATCTAAAAAGATGAAGTTCATAAACACTGAGAGTTGGATATTACTTATGACTCTTCTTATAATCCCATATCAAAAGTCATTCTATTTCAATGTTTATGAAATTAAAAACTTTTTCTCTAGGTTTATTGAACTTTTGCATTCTTTTGTGACAATTTTCTCAAGTTTTGTTTTAATAAATATTATTAAATTGTAAGAAGTTTAAAATTGTAAGATTTAAAATCCTTTGTCATATGTATTGCAAATATGTTTATAGTTTCTGCTTACATTTTGTTAATGGTGCATTTTGGTGATAAAGCTTTTTTAAAAAATTTAATCTTTATTGTATTTTTTCCCATTACCATTTAGTCCCCTTAACCCTCTCCCCCCAGCAAACATCACACTTGTTGTCCATGCCCATGAGTGCTTTTCCCTTTTGTTTCTAGGGATGTCCAACCTGTGGCTTGTGGTCTGCATGTGGCCCAAGATGGCTATGAATGAGGCCCAACACAAAATCATAAATTTACTTAAAACATGAGATTTTTTCTTGATTATGGATCACAATGTATTTAATATGTGGCCCAGGACAACTCTTCTTCCAGTGTGGCCCAGAGACACCAAAAGGTTGGACACCTCTGGGCCTTAATTCTTTCCCTCCCCCCACTAGCTGTCATTTTAAAATTTACTACATTTACTGAGTGTTGGTCTATTTATCTTGGTTTTTGTTTAGTTTTTTTTTTCTGCTCTGATGTCATGCCTAGATAAACCATTAAGATTAGATTCATTTTCAATAATGTTTTCTTCCAGAAATGGTTTCACTTTTTTACATTTAAAACGTTAATTTTCTAGCACTGACTACTATGTATGATGTGCATTGTGAACTAAAGTTGCTTTTCTCTCCAAATGGCCAGTCATTTGTCCCCAAAGCATTCATTAAAATATCTGTCATTTTCTCCAATCTGATAGAAAATGTCACCTTTACCATCAGCTAAGTGAATCAGACTCTCAAGTAGTTTTTGTATTTTCTATCTTACTTCATTGACTACCTTTTTTCTCTTGCACAAGATACCGCCATGTATTCTTGACTTTATTTTTCTCTAAATTTCAGCATCAAGAGGGAGATGATATCCTTTCTCTCACACCTCTTTAAGACAAATTGTTCATACTGACTTCTGTCTTTCCAGTGTCATTTTTCTCCCTTTTCCTCACACATATTTCAATGTTCTTTTGACATAATACAAATTTTATATGCTTTTTTAAAAATTTATTTGTTTATTTTTAGACAGAAGGGAAGGGAGAGAGAAAGAAAAGGAGGGAAGCATCAATGTGTGGCTGCATCTAGCACACCCCCTACTGGGGACTCGGCCCACAACCCAGTCATGTGCTCTGATTAGGAATTGAACCAGCAACCCTTTGGTTCACAGGCCATCCCCTCAATCCACTGAACTGCACTAGCCAGGGCTGAATTTTAAATTCTTTTAAAAATATATTTTATGTTATATATCTTCCATTCAAGATTAATTTTGGCATTAAGTTTAATTACCAGATTGAGAAAAATATTCATTTATTTGTGTGTGTATGTCTACACATACATGTACACATATACCACCTTCTTTTATGTTTCCCTGCTTGCCAGTCCTTAATTTTAAACCATGGATCCCGCATTCCCGCTTATATTTTTATTTATTTTCCTGCTCATATCTTCATTTATTTATTTTTAAATGGTATAGGGACTGAATATATTTTTAATATTTTCTTGACTAAAAGAGTTCTTCTATTGACTTGCTATATAAAATGTAGCTTAGTTTCATTTAATATTCTTGATTCACAGTTTTTCCTTCAAAATTGGAGATATTTTTCCATACATGTCTCATACTTAGTGATGCAGTGGAGAATGTAGATGTAAGCCTGATTTGTGTGCTTTTATAGACTGTTTGCTCTCTTCTTGCCTTTCTCTGTAGTTCAAGTATTATTTCACCATTTCCCTGGATATAGCTCTTTTCCAAAAAATTAGTTTACCCTGGGATGCGACAAAATCTTTACAGTTTTTTATTGATGGTTCTTTTGATTGAAAACTTTTTTCATTTATATTTTTGATTATTCCTTTTTTTGCACTCATATAATACCTAATTACTCATATTATGGTTTTTCTTCTGTTTTCCTTACTTTATTATCTTATTTAACATTATTCTTCATTTGAGCTGATCAGTTGGAAAGGTGTCGGCCACAATCCCAACCGTGGAAAGGTAGAATAGAGTAATGTAAGTGCATGTCCATCACTGAAAAGGTCTGGAGGCCCTGCCTCTTTGTCAATTGCTCCATCTCCTCATCATCTGACAAAACACAGCAACATCGCTCAGTATAAACTTAGGAATGTCACAAGATAAATTTTATTTGGAACTCTAATGAAGGAAGAGCATTTAATCAATGGTTTCTTTTAGATTGTATCATGTGCCTTTTGGAATTGTTACTAATATCAGCAAATAAAATGCTCTTACGACTTACATTAGAGTTCACAGTATTCTTTTACCTGTGGCTTAATAGTCATTAAGTAACTGACTATAAGTTATACAACAAATTATATATAAAAGAACATCAGGATTTGAACCCACTGTTAAGAAAATATTGACCAGTTATTATATACTTTTTCTATATTAAAGGCTATATGCTAAATAGAAGTGTTAAAGTCAAATTGTGGGGAGGGAGTTTGTTTATAAGAAAGACAAAGAAAGAGTGAGAAAGAGAGAGAGAGAGAAACCCACTCCTCACATCCCAAATACAGAAATTTGTGAGCCTAATCACACAGAGTTTCAGGAGTGTGGTCAGAGGATTTGCAACTTGTCGCTTGGGTGAAGCTCTTGGGTAACAGAGTTGTGCAATTACAACAGGAGTCTCTTTGTAGATTTCTGATTATCATAGAGATACTCACTGAGCTATTGAGCTCTGACCTTGATATTTGTCTCCTCCTCTAAGTAGAGAGTTATGGATGCTTATGTAGGATAAAATAAACCTTTCTCCAAGCTATCCAATCCACCCATTTCTGTAATAAAGACTCTCAGACCTGCAGAGCTTTGCTGGTGAGAATTCCCAGGCGTAAGGCAGGAGATGATGTTAGCAGTAGCATAAACCATAATTCTTATTTTGACATCTGCATTTCAATTCCCACTGCACAATTTCTGCTTTAAGAGCCTGATGTCAAGCATGTTTAATGCGATCAGCTCATGCAGGTTCGGGAGGAAATTAGAGATCCTAGCAAGGGGCTGAGAGCTATAAGTCTTCATTAGTGACTCAGACCTACCCTGGGGTTACAACAATCTGTTATAAAAGTCCGTGAGTTGCCAGCTTTATCATCCTCTTCTTTTCTGAGGAGTCAAGTGAAGCTCAGAGAAGTTAAATAACTTTTACAAGGTCACATAGTAAGAAAATGTCAAAGTGGGCAAAAATCCATGGTCTTTAACTTCAAATCACATTCTTTATCCACGATATATTATTCTGGTTAATGGGAAACCATAAAGATTCAGTATAGGATACTGCACGGAAAATTATTATATAATTGATCCTTAGTGCATTTTTTAATCCCATCAATGGAAGGAAGGGTGGGGAGAAACAGTTGGAGAGCTTAGACGTGTGATTTAATGAGATATTTTGTTAGCTAATGTGCTTTTCTCCAGTATATTACTTATTTATATATTTATTCAACAAACACCACTGTGTGATGGATTCTCTGTCAGGAGCTAATGAATCAAGAACAAGAAGAACTCAACATTTTGGACATAGATACCTTCAAGTAGCGCAGTAAAACAGTACATTGTAAAAAAAGATAAATTTACAAAATGAGCACATGGAGGAAGTAACTAGCTCTGCCTTGAGGATACACAAAAGGGTCCATGGAAGTGGTGGTGTTAGCGATGGAACTTAGAAGATAGAAAGCATCCTTAGATAGGAAGAGACAGAGTTCCAGGAATGGTTTGAATAAGGCAGGAATGGATTCATGGCTGCAGGGAAGAATTCCTCTGGGGAAGAACAGGCTGGGGAGTTGGTCTGGTTTTGAAGAAGCTTTTGTATCACAGTCAGGAGTCTGTCCTTAATTCGTAAGCAATTAAACATTAGGGGAGGATGAAATCATTCCATTATTTTTTCCATAGGTGCTCCAGTGTTTCCTTATTATATGTTGATAAACCATATATCTTATATCTTAAACCATATTTTGTACTGTTTCCCCAAGTTGAGTCTATGAGCATGGTGTCATTGTTTTGGAATACTCTTCCTCTACCTTTTTTCCCATCTCATTTAATTTTGACTAAAATTAAGTCATGGGCAGCACTGAAGGTGGGCTATATAACAGAGAAATGTTTTGAGCAGAAAACCAAATGTATTACATGCTTCCGCATTTTTTCTAGAGAGAACTGAGGCTGACTCAGACACAGCACCAATGACGGGGATGTTGAAATGGGGAGCAAGCAGTAGCAAGAAGCTTTCAGACTGGGCAGGATTTATTGATGAACTATAGATGGGCTTTGAGAAAGTGGAGTGTTGAAGAGAGATAGAAACAGCTTATAAAATTGGGGAACCCTAAGTATTTGTGCTAAAAAGATGATAAAAATTAAAATTTGTGTTCTCATCTTAAGTGTGAGGTAAAGATGCAGTGTGGAAAAATACCATTTTTACTGCTTAGGCTCTCAGAAGTCACACATTTTATTGCACAAATGTCTCCCTTTTAAGGCACTTGATCTATCTCACACATCTCACATTATTAATATTTATAATTTGAAGTTAAATGATCAAATTGCATGTTTATGTGCCCTCTAATTGAGCAGCAAGTGGATCCAATATGTAATTAACTTAATGGATTTGGCTATTAAGTGACTCTACCATTAGTTAAAGAACAAAAGAAAGATCAATTACTTGGTACCATGAGGATTTTTTACTATAATTATGTGAGATCCACTGAAATCTTAGGACAGGTTTCCTGTAGAAAAATAGTTATAAAACTGGAAAAGTAAGTAACTATGCTATATTAATTATCTATGGAAAAAATAGAGGAAGCAGAATTTTTACCTCATTTTTGGATTATATTTTCTAGAAAATGAAACACTTTTGCCTTAATCTTGGGTCCATATTGTGTGCCCTGAAAGTCAGCATTTTTAGACACTTGGTATTTATATATCTAGAACAGATCAGTGAGGAAGACGGATAGATATTTTGTGGCAACTTTTATTAACCAGTAAAGGCTTTGGATGGTTTTTATTCCTCAGTTAAGCCAGATCCAGGAGGTTTTTTCTGCATTTAGTAGAAAGAATACTGGCTAAGAAGCAGAATATCCAGGTTGTAATAATAGCTCCATTGCTAATTAGCTTAAGAACTGTGTCAAGGTAAAAGCTGTCTAAATCTTAATTACCTCATGTATAAATTACTAATAATGACGCCTGCCTTACCAACTAAATACAGATACTGCATGCCAAAGTTATCATACATAAAAAGTGTGTGTAATTCTAAAACAATGCAACTATGAAGATGTTCTAATCAGAAAAGTGAGCCAGAAGCTCAGTACATGACAACTACTGAGAGAAGTAATTACAGCATGTTCTATTTCTACACTTTTTTTTTTTTAATTAGTCTGGCTTCTGTCATTGAGTCTGCATAGTTTTAAACTCAGGCTGGAAAGTATGTAGACTAAATGTCTGTTCTCTTCTGACCCTTCCAGACCACAGACTCCCTTTTAGATCCCTTGTGTTTTCTAAGGAATGTAACTATCAGAGCTCATTTGGTTATGTTCTCATTACGATAACCGAGTTTGACAAGAAAAAAAAAAGTATTACTTAATTATCGAACACTTTCTCTGTGCTAGGTCCTAAGTGCTTTAGAATGATTAGTTTTTCTCTGTAGCCCAGGTATTATTGAAAATTATTTACTCTCCTCATTCTGCGTCTATAGGTGGAGTTTATTTCTCTGTTTTTGACCTGTGTTTTGGTCCTGTGATTGGTTTGGCCAGTAGAATTTTAGCAGGTATAATGTGACCAAAAGCTTGAAAAGTTCTATGTGACAGAACTTGCTGTCTTGTGCTTCTGTTACAAACAGAAAGAACACTATGTTTGCTGGTCCCAGGAGGAGGGTAATAGTTACGTAGCACAGAGGCATCCCAAATGAGCTGTCCCTAGCTGAGCCTCATTCGATCCGTCATCTCCCCAGCTGATCTCAGAAATAGAGCTGAGAAAATTTTTGTTGTATTATACCATAGAGATGGTGTGGTTGTTTGTTACACATCATTATTTTATTAGTGTTGACCGATACAGTAACACATTTAACAGTGGAGGAAATTGGGACACAGAGTGATTAAATAGTTTGCACAGAATCATGCCACTGAAAAGGAGCAGAGGTGGACTTTGAACATAAGTAATTCAACTCCTGCACCACAAAGATGAGGAAATTAGTGCATAATATTTGGATTCCATCCTCTTACTGGGTGTACATAAGCTCAAACCCTACAACAGATGTGTTTATGGATTCTATTTATTTCTGTTTAAACTCTTGTACTGACAAAAGAACTTTAAAAAGGATGTTGATATCATAGCATTAATGATATAGGTGAAAATTTGAACAGATTTTAATACATAATTAGTATATAGCTTATTAATATAATTATTAAACACTATATTATTTTTATAGTAAATACTCTCTATTTTTGTCTTTAATATTTCTACTCTTATTCTATTGAATCAATGTGTTCTCTCAATCTATTGAGAGTGACAAGCTCCTGAAATTTTTTTTTCTGGATTCTAATAGTAGATGATTTCTCAGAGGTATTTGTTCTTTTGAGTCTTTGGATGAAGTTTACTTCAATTACTGTTTTATTTTATTTCTATAACTCATTATTTCTTTGTTTTTTATAAGATTTTATTATTTAGTTTTTAGAGAGAGGGAAAGGGAGGGAGAAAGGAGAGAAACATGGGTGTGTGGTTGCCTCTCACATGCCCCCACTGGGAACCTGGCCCACAACCCAGGCATGTTCCCTGACTGGGAATTGAACTGGTAACCCTTTGGTTCACAGCCCATGCTCAATACACTGAGCTACACCAGCCAGGGCTCATTATTCCTTTTGTTGTGCTCCTTAATAATCTTTGAACCAGGCAATAACTACACAGAATCAGGGCCTATAGATTGCCCTGGGATACCCCCTAATGTTTACTTGGGTAAAGGCTGATTCTGTTTCTCTGATCTAAGGCAAAAGATCTAATAGGGAACAACAATGACAAAATATGTACATATATATATTTTGCCCTGCTTCTCATATTGTCATAATTTGCTAGAATTCTATCCCGAAGGAGATTCTATATACTGTTTCTGTTTCTGCTTTGGAGAAGTGAGTATATTTTTGTTTCTGAAAGTTTTTACGAAAGTGTCAGCTCTCAAAAGTAAGCACCATTTTAGTATTCTACTAATCTTTCTTTCAGTGTGACTACATTTCTTGTCTTCCATGATTAATAATTGTTCTAAATCTTAATTTAGAAATCTCACAATAGTGTTGTAAGTGCGAAAACACCATTGTTAGCCTACCTCTTATTTATTTATTTATTTATTTATGGGAAAGGAAGGGGAAAGAGAGGGAGGGAAACGTGGATGCACAAGAGGAACATCAATCAAAAGGTGACCAAGGCACGTGCCCTGAGCAGGAATCTAAACAGCAACCTTCCAGTTTGCAGAATGACGCCCAACCTGCTGACCTTGACTTGACTCACTTTCATTACTTTGGTAGTTTTAGAGACAAAAACTTTAGGAATTAGTAGGTCACTTTCATTTTGTAGATGAGCAAGACTTAATAGGTTGCCTTAACATAAACAACAAGCTAGTGTTAAAGCAAGCACTAAAGTGTGGGCATCTAATGACAGTACAACTTGCTTCTAACTTTATCATATGATTTTAGGTTGGCCAAGTAAATTATACTGGGAGCTAATTGTACTCAGAGCTTAAAGGTAATTATGAAAAACAAGGAGTTTGAAATATAGGAGGCAAACTCAAGTGATGGGCATATATCACATGGACACTTTGTGAAGGCATGCTAAATACTAACTCATCTAGTACTAACAATCATCTTGTAGAACATCTTGTAGAACATCTTGTAATATTATTCCCAATTGAAAGACAGGAATAATATTTAACTGAGCTGTTCAGTCACTTGTTCACAGTCATACAATAAATGAAGGCCTGAATCTTAATGCAAATTGGAGAGATATGTTGTACCTCACTTCCCATTTTTAGACATTATTTACTGTCTCAAATTACTTGTAATCACCTCAGCCTTAGTTTCTGCATTTATTTAAAGGAAAAAAATGGAAAAAAAGATTATTATCTATCTCATAAAATAGTTGTGAGGGTAAATGTGGATAATGAATATGGAAGTGCTTTTAAAATCATATTATGCTATACTAATGTTAGATATTTATATCCTCTTAAAGTAGTCATCATCACCAGGTTTTACCATCACATTTAATCCTTAAAGTTAGCCAAGCATCATAGAGTTCTGCTGTGAGAAGGGACAGATAACAGCAGGCTCAAGTGAATGCTCCCTAATCCCTATCCCCTCATCCACAGTTGCTGGGAATTGATAATACTCCTCCGAATTTTCCACAGTAGTTTGCTAACATCAAAAGTCTGTTGAACAAGTGAAGCTGTTTAGCCTCAAGCAGTATTTATCTACAGAAGTCCATATCTTTTAGGTTTACAAAGTTGTAAAAACAACCTGCCAAGATGAAAGATGAAAAATATTGCCTTACATTTATAGCAAGTTATCCTTTACTGCAGAAGTAGTGACTGTGCCCTTCCACAGTGACAGAACAACTGGAAGCCACAGTCAAGTGTGAAAGGGGAGATTTTGTCGAGTCAGGACAGGAGTTTAAAATAGTTTGCCTTTACCCAAGGGAAGTGTGGTGATGTGAGGGGTGAGGTGGGTGGGGTGTGGGTGGAGGTGGAGGAGGGTGTGAGTGTGATAAATGGTAATGGAAAAAGTAAATAAAAATAAACTATTAAGTTATTGTTACATAAAATAAAAAAGTAAGGATATTGTTTTGGCTATTTTGTTGACTTCATTTATAGTTTGCCATCTTGGTTTCCATGTACTTGCATGTGTTATAAAATAATCCTGTCATTTTTAAAGAATAGATAAATACAAGTTTATATTTTGCAGGTAGATTTAAACATATGATTGAGACAATTCTGTTGACTAACAAAGTTTTTCTAAGGATAAAAAGATCATATATTCTCAAATGTTTAAAATAATAAATATGATACAAAAAATAAATATTACAATATTTAAAAATGTATTTCATTTTTGTGCAGCTTATTGAGAAGCCCTGTTTAGAGAGAGAAGAGCAAACACACTCCTGATAAACAGATAAGAAAACTGAGGCTCAAAGAGATTATGCATTTTCTCAAGGTAACACAGTTATGATTATCTGATTCAGGATTCAAATATATGTGGAGAGGGATGAGATTTTTATATTTACTAATTTTTTACATATTGATAGATCTTCACTTAAGTGAATTAATTGGGAAATTAGCTACTTCATGCAAATTCCCAGGTAATGAATTTTTATTCCTTTATATCATCACCATCTAGATTTTTAATTTTAGCAGTTAGACAGTGTAATACAGATGAATTTAATATTAACTTTATCTTTTCTTTGGAAATTCAGTGTTATTATCACAAATGGCAGCATGCTACAGTTCAAAAATGTCTTTAGAATTACATGAGAAGTGAAGGGTAGTAGTTTGACCCAGAATGACTGGTCTGCTGTATTGTCCACTTTGTGTCTATTTAGGAAAAAAATATTCATCCTTCCTTTCATCACCAAATCCAGTCTTTCTACTTTGCTGTTTATTTAATTGTTTTCATGGTGAAGACAATATACTTAGAGTTGAGAGTTTGACTGGTTTTCTGAGATTAAAATACATAAAACTTAATGCTGAAAAACTGCAATTTGGTCATAAAGTGGCTAGCAAGTTGTTTACACTTCATGTTTTCTCTTATGTTCTGAGGGGGAGTTATAATATATGCAGATTTATTAAACCTTCCTGATAGTGATGTGTTACTTGTTCTCAACTGAGAACTTATTTCATAATATTCATGGTATGAATAAATTTTACTAGACCTTTGTTTAATTTTTTTCTATATTTTATTCTTTTTTTGGACTCCTGTACAAATCACTTTTCATTATTTTTATACGAAATATGAAATTTCAGTACAAAGTGTACTAAATAGAGACACTGGAAACTAGGGTTCTAGGGTGTCTCTCTGAACAATAAAAGAAGAGTGATAAAGGGAAGAAAAAAGAAACTAAGTGGCCACAGTGTAGGGGTTAATTATTCTCGCTCTCCTAGGACTCTCTTTCCTCTGCATTTTGTGCCTTTGATGCAGCCAGACTTCAGTGAGGATCTGCCAACACCATTCCCAACAGAAAAGCCTTAGGGTCTGAACGAAGAAGAAAGCAACGAGCTTGTCTTTAGGGAAGAACTGAATTTCTGGCATTTTCTCTGATTTGACATTCTAAGTGCGGCCTAGCAAACATTAGAAAAAGGCACATAGAAACATTAGAAAAATTCTTATGTCTGTCCAGGAAAGGCACTCAGCTTTCAAGGGAAATAGATAAAGAATGGATTTTAAGATGAAATATTTTGAGAGTCTATAGCTCAGAGGGCAATCACCTGCTTGTTTCACTTTCCTACATAAACCTTGGCCCAGGATTCAGTCCTTTCATTGGCTTTTCCAAGATAACCCGTCCCACTTATAAGTTTGTGAGTATTTTAAACTTTGCTAAAGGTGGATATTTGAAAGGATTCCTTCTGGCAATTTACTGCAAGTATGACACAGTGTTCTACTCTGTTCTCATCCACTCTTGTAAATTTCCTCTGTAAGCTCTCAATTTTCATACTTTATAATGTAGGAGAAATTTCTGCTTTAACCTCTTGGAGCTGGCTACTGTGTCTATAAGAGAAAACCTTTAAAGACATTCCCCATAAGATTAACTAGTAGACTCCCTGCTGAGATGGAGGCATGGGAAGATATGCTTTGCTTTCTCAAACAACCAAAAGGACAACAAATTTAAAAACAAAAAAAATAACCAGAACTGCCAGAAAATCCAACAACCAAGGAGTTAAAGAAGAAACATTCATCCAGACTGGCAGGAATGACAGAGATGGGCAGAGAGTACATGCGGCAAGGTGGCAGACCAGGAGGTCCCACATTTGTGAGCAGATAAGCCTGGAGGAGTACCTGGGGAGCAAGACAGACTTCGCAACCCAGGGTTCCAGCACAGGATACTAAAGCCTCAAAACCTCTGGCTGTAAAAATCTGTGAGGGTTGCAGAGCAGGAGAAACTCCCAGCCTCACTTCCCCATTCTGGCAAAGGAAATAGACTTGCAAGTCCAAGAATCTAAGAGTCCTAAAGAAATTGGACTCAAGGAGGAGCACATCAAGACACATCATAATTAAATTACTCAAGATTAAAGATAAGGAGAGAATCCTAAAAGCAGCAAGAGAAAAGAAGACTATTACCTACAAATGAGGTCTCATAAGACCATCAGCTGATTTCTCAAAAGAAACCTTGCAGGCAAGAAGGAGCTGGAAAGAAGTGTTCAAAGTCATGAAAGGCAAGGACCTACATCCAAGATTACTCTATCCAGAAAAGTTATCATTTAGAATGGAAGGGCAGATAAAGTGCTTCCCAGATAAGGTCAAGTTAAAGAAGTTCATCATCACCAAGCCCTTATTATATGAAATGTTAAATAGACTTATCTAAGAAAAAGAAGATGATCAAAACTATGAATAGTAAGTATAATGACAACAAACTCACAACTATCAACAAATGGACCTATAAAAAAACAACCCCCCGCCCCCCCGCAAAAAACAAGCTAAGCAAACAACTAGAATAGAAACAGAATCACAGAAATGGAGATCACATGGAGGGCTATCAGCAGGAAGGGGAGTGGGAACAGTAGGGGAAAAGGTACAAGGAATAAGAAGCATGATTTATAGGTACAAAATAGACAGGAGGAGGTTAAGAATAGTATTGGAAATAGAGAAACTGAAGAACTTATACGAGCAACCCATGGACGTGAACTAAGGGGCAGGGGAATGCTGGTAGGAGGGCAGCACAGGGCAGAAGGTGACAATGGGGAGAAAAAAATGGGACCACTGTGATAGCATAATCAATAAAATAAACTTGAAAAAAAGATTAACTATTATATGGGCTGTTAAAATGATGAATTTTCTATTTGTTTAAAGAAAAACTAGTACAAGAAAGTGCTTGATTGCAAGGGAATTCTCAGAAGGGTCGGAAACAGGGACTCAGTGACTTAGAAATACTTCATAAAAATAATTATTTTAGCAAAGTCATGAAAAGTTTAATAGACTGTGTTGCTATATACTCACGTAAAATTCCTTTTACTTTAAAAATATTTTTTAATTAATACAATTTTTGAGCATATTAAAATAAATAATACAATGTCATCACCCAGATTTAAAAGCTTTTATTTTTCTAGACACATTTTATTTATTCCTCCTGCTTTTTTTCTTTTGCTGAGATATATCAAAAATTGACCCCTAAATTCTTCAATCAGTATCTCAAAAAAGGATGGCTTTCTCACATTTAAATAATTAGCAAGAATGTTTAATAACATATAATGCCCACTGCACATTCCAGGTTCTCTGGTTGTTTAAAATCCTTCTTTTCTCTATAACCTCAGCATCCACACAAGGTCCATTATAAATTCTAACATGTTTCTATTTTACGTGTGAAAACTTTTCATTGTTTAATGCTAGTTTTATATTCTTGAAGTAAATCTGAAAACAAATAAGGGTAGAAGAAGAATGCTGTGGGTCTCAAGGAAAGAGCGAGCTGGGAAGGGTGGGGCAGGAAGAACAGGTATGTCTCAGGAAGTACGGCAACATCAAATCAATTTTTAAGAGAGAGATCGGTGTTTTAGAACCAGTGCACATTCCATGGCAGGTTGTTTCTCAAGCTTAGATCTTATTCTGAAATTCTTTTAGCTCATTTTTACTTTTGGGTTACTATTCATCTTTTTATATAGCCACACTTTCAATATATGTGCTAATTATTTCTTGGGACAGCATCCGTTTCAAGGTGAATTTTTTTTGTGAAAGCGTATATTTGTTTGATAATTCTAGAATCTTTAAGAGCTAAGCTGCTTTAGCAATGTTTGCATCTCCCACAATCTCCTCATTGATGCTCCTTGTTCTTTTTGTTTACCCTAAACCTGGAGTTTGTAAGGATGTTTTCCAAATGTTTCCAGTTGTTCTCAGATTTCCTCCCAATGTATGAGCTCCTTTTGGGCCGAGTGTTGGGAATTTCCCAGAGTCCCTTTCCTCTTCCTGTTCTCAGTGCTCTTAATACTGTCCATGATACTTGGAAAGTATTGGCCATGCTCATCCATACTTTTGGGAGTGGGGGGATTACTTGTCATCTAACCCTGTTCAAGATGTCCATATACTTGTTGTTTTTCATTAGACTGTTTTAGTTTTTGTGTCTGTTTTTTAAAGAAGTGTTTTTAGGGAGACAGATGGTAGATATAAATGGAGGATAGTGGTAGATAGACAAACAGACAGACAAACATTGTCAAGTTCTTGCCATGGGAAGAAGTCCCACTTGATAAAAATCTCAATTGATAGAAATTAGATTTTGAGAATGATACAGAGAGATCTGATCAGATCACTGGGGAGAAGTAGGCAGGGGCCGTAGGAGGAGTTTGCTGAGGCAAGGGTAAGCAACCTAGGTCGAGATAGGCTGAGGCTCTGAAAGCCTCCAGAGCACTTGGAATTACGGGCAGATTTGAAATAAAAGAACCACTCTCAGATGGGTGGGTGCAGGGTCTCTGGGGTTCTGGGGTTCTCTTTTTTCTGCAAAGATGCCTGGATGATCATCTTGCAGCTGCCTGCCTCTCCCAACAGATGGTATTTTGGGTGGGAAGGAACTCTGGGAACAGCCTAGGATTGGGCAGGCCTGGAAGACGGTGGCAGGTTTATCTTTTGTACGTACTAGACAGAAAGGGCTCTGAGACAGAAGCCTGCTATTCTTCCAAAATTGTGTAGCTTTTGTATCTTATGTTGCTTCAGTTTGTAAACTAACCTCATGGCAATAAGATAATTAAAACTAACAGGGGGAAGTCCTAGGAGAACTCAGGTGTTAAAGAGTTGAGCTTTAATTGATTAACCTAAGTGACTGATTCATGTGGAAAGCTGTGATTCCAAAATTGTGAAGCTTTTGAATACAAAGACTCTTTTTCTTTATTACCAAACCTTCGCCTCTGGAATTTTGCCTAGAGGTGGCGGTGGGTAGCAGGACCCCAATTGCTGTTCTTTTCTTTTTTTAACTTTTTAAAAATTGTTCTTCAAGTACAGTCATCTCCATTCCCCTCCCCCCATCCCCCCTACCAATTGCTGTGCTATAACAAGAACATCTAGTTGTCATTGTTGATGTTTCACCAGCACGTCCTCAGAGAACACAGGTTCTAGTGATAGCACATACCAAAACAGCAACCCCTGCCGTTCGCATCCTCTGTGCTCCTGTGTGAGCATACTCAAGAATCCCTGGAGGATAAAACACCTATAAATATTAATGTCTAATTTTTAACTTAAAGCTGGAGTTATTCAAATTTGAATATCGCCATATAAACTCTAGGTATAGGAACAGTGAGTTGAGGTTCAGGAACAATGCTTTTAGTAAAAATATCACGAGATCACTTTCTTGTATCTCTTTATATTAGGAAGAGACAAGACAGAAGTTGAGAGCCTCTCCTGCCTGTAGTTGTGCTGCTGGGTCCCAGTTTGATGTCAGTCTGATCACTGTCAGTGTCCGTGTGAGTTCAGTGAGGCAGGAGAGTTGTTATGAATATGAGGAACAGTGACAAGATTTAATCTAGCAAATGCCCTTACTGAACATGCCCTTATGGCTTACAGCCAGCTCTCAAGTACTCTGCCCTAGCTCTTTCCCTAGTTACTTTTAGAGAGGTACAGACACCTCTCTGATGGGACTGAAATAAGGGATTGGCCACATTTACACAGCATTAAGGGAGCTTATGGATGTTTTGTCTAAACATTAGTCTCAGTTTGCTACTTAGCCTATCTGGTTTTTCTTCCTCACTGGAATCTTTTTTTGTCTCCAAATCTAAGACACTTAGTATAACGGTAGATGATAGGTTTCTGTACACCCCGATTAGATAAACTGTCATCCTGCTTTTGTGTTTATTTGTGTGTTTAGGATGTACTCAGATAACGCTGAGGTAGCACGGAAGACCTAAGGCAGCACTTAGGTTTTGTTCAGCTTTCCTATCCTTCCTCAATGGTTCACAGTCAGAGTCATTGGCTGGCGACCAGCAGCTTGCAATATTGGGGTCCGCCGTGTCCGAGTGCCCTTAAAAAGGACTGCTTCATCAGCGCTGAGGCCCTCGCCTGCCTCTGATTTCTTCAAGCATCCTGTTTACTTTTCCTTAAAAAAAAAAGATGCCATTTATTCTGAAAAATATTAAGTGTTTGTCAAGTTAGTATTATATTCAGCTTTATGTGTACCTCTGTGTTACTCCTCTTGTACGTTTTAAATGTCTGAGAAACTTTTGATATAAACACCCACCACCACCCACCTATTGAACCCATGAATTTTTGTTATTTAATCTTTGGATTATATAAATTGTTATGATCACTTAGTCTCAACTGGTAACTTTCTATTTAAATACTTTAAATTTTATTGAGAATAATATGTGTGGAGCTGTAACGTCTTGACCCACACACTTGATTAATAGGCACCTATTTCACATAGGCAAGAATTTAATCTAAATTCTGAAATGCAAATCACCTTAGGATCATCCTAGTTACTACACATGCACAGTCTTTTGAAAGGGTGTTACTGGGGGCATGGGGGAATGTGAAACTAGATTCTTTTACACGTGAGTTACAGAGCAGCAAAGGCAGCACACGAGTTCTGTGCTTCGTTTTGCCATTACATGTCATTGTGTGAACCACGCCCCATTTGCCTGACTGAATCTTTCATTGGCTTCTATATCTGGAGCTTCCATGTCCATTCAGTGCAGTTCTACCCGCCGCACTAAGCTGGGCATATTCTCCAGTTTTCCAGCATTGGGAATCTTTGCAAGATGTTTTGTTCAGGCTAAAAGGTGTATCATAAAACAAGTATATTCCACAAATATGGAAGGCAGTATTCAATAGGAATTCAAGTAAGACACAAATGTATCTAACATGTCCAATGGACGAGCTACTCCCCAAGATCACACCTTCTCCCACACCAGGCTGTCGCCTAAGGGCATGTGGTTTTAACCTGTGGCTTCATAACACCAGTACTGTATCCTTTATCTAGGGCCAAGGTAAGTTCATGGAAGACTCAAAGAAGTGAGCAGAATATGCTACTCAGACCAGACCCCTGTGTTCCACAGGAAATTAATGCTATTTTCCAGCTATTTGTCTCTTTATGTTTATTAGAGTAGTGAGAGAAACTTTGTATAGAATTCATAAGTATGTTCTTGGGAGGAAGGGTCAAGAAAGAAAATGTAGGAGCATTAAATTGTTCCTAGGTTTGAGTAATTAACATAGCCTTCCTTTCCAATAGAGGTCACTTTTTGGTTTTCATGTTAACATTAAATAAGAGAAAAAGAAGAGATGAAAAAACTATAAAAGAAAATTGAGATCTTATAGGAAGGATTTGTCCAGATGCATGGAAGTTACCTGACTGATAAAGACACGAGGTGGCATTTAGTATTAAATTATAGGACTATAGTGCTAAACAGTTGTACCTCCAACAAGAGTAACAAGTAATGCGCCCAAGTGCCATTGCCTTGAACTACTAATTGCTACATTTTCTTTCTGAGAAGGAGGTCTTAACCTGAAAGAATTGTGAAATTACAGTAAGTAGCTAATTGAATTTACTACTGCTTAATTAAATGCTTAAAGTAAATTTTCAATCAGGTATGGAAACTATAATTGCTAAATTTGATTTGGAATGCTAATGTTGATGGTGGGTATGGGGTGCTGATAATCTCAGCAATTGGCAGAGGGATAGTGGCATTAAGATGCTGTTATTTTTTCCATGAAATCTACAGCATTCAAAATGAGTCTTGTTTGTACTTGCATTTACCAAACATTTCTTGAACATCTTAGGTACTCTGGTAGGCATAGAAGAACTCAGAGATAAACATCTTACACTCCAGTGAGGAAGGTTTTTTAAAAATATTGAACTAATGTAAACAGCTTCTTGAACCTACAAGCTGGCACATGTAGATATACATCCCACATAATTCTCATCCTGTTGATTTTGGCTCAACTTCCTAGCCTGTCAAGATAATATGAAATCCTAATTTTGTCTTTCTTTTCTTCTTTGTTCTCACTCAGTTATTTATTTCATCTATAAAATTGATAGGTATTTTACAAAACTAGTGTTTTGTAATTTTTGTAGTCAGGCAGAATTTCTTCTCAAATTATAATCAGTGAGATGTAGAAAAAATTTACCAAACTGTGTTTATATTCATTCTCATCATATGTAAAGTAGTAAATATAATATATTTATCTCTGAGGGCTTATGTGAATTGATATTTCATTATTGCATTCAAAATGCCTGGCACATCATAGGGACTAATTAACTAATCACTTAATGATGGTAGAGGGCCAGAATCCTCCTTTCTAGTTATTATTGATCCATTATTTAAATATCTATTGAATATTGACTCTAAGTATAGTATCAAAACATAAGGATCTTAGGAGCATTAAGGTGCACTTTCAAGTTTGTAATTAATTATGACTGACAAATATCAAAAAGTCAAATTAAAGCAATTGAATCATCAAGCAAGATATGGCATCAATTTCATCCATATTTTTCTACATCATTCACAAACATGCTAGCACATGCTTAATAATTTTCCAAAACTCAAGATCTTCTTCCATCATCTTAAGGTGAAGTTTAAACTTCATATTATAAAGATCAAGACCCTTTAAAGTCAAACTTAAATCTGTCACACCTTACTTCAATTTCCCCCCTGTGCTATATATATATACCATATACCACATATCTATACACCCTGTTCTACACCAAACCAGCTGCTCACCATTTCACATACATATGATGCCTTCTTGCTGCCATAATTTTGCACATGCATACGTTTTTCTCTATATCTGTAATTTCTTTGCCTGTCAAATACATATTTCAAAACTAAGTTTAAATAAATCCACTTTTATGAAGTCCGTCTGATTTTCCCAGACAGAGGAAGTGCTTGCTTCTTTGAAGTTTGCAAAACATATCATATATGCCTCTTCTATAATTAACAAAGATATTCATCTTAATACTACTTTTTTTTCTAATGACAAAACAATATTTCAGCACGTGAAATGTTTACTTAATCATTTTTGTATTGTTCTATAATTGTGTTTTGCTTTTTAAAGTTCTTTTCTGGATATATTTGCTAGTGAAGACTTAAGATAAATGACAGAGGTTGAATTATTGGGTCAACATTTCACTATTATTTGTATCTTTTTCCTGTTATATTGTTCATTTGACTAATATTTAAATAAATTGAAATATCTCAAACTTTAAAGAAGTTATCCCCTTGCAAATCAACTGGTACTAATGCAACACAAAAAATCATCACATTTGTTTTTCATCTAAGTCTTAAGGATTTTTTTTTATATACAGTATGTTTAATTTGAGAAGATAGCCATCTGTGTGACACCTTCTCAGCAGGTGTTCTATCTTGCTCATTTTGAGAGTTTGATTTCTCTAAACCAAGAAAGGTTTTATGAAATTAATGATGCACAAGTAGTATACTTTTCTCTCTAAAGCAAATGCTTTATAATTGACATCATTAGATGATTGCCACATGTCAAAATTTGCACCTTGAGTAAGTGGCTAGAGACCCAAAGGTGCTTCCATTATTTAAATAATTTTCTGATCTCTTCTTTGAACTGGTCTTTGAAGATACACTAACAAAAATCACTATTTTACATTTATCCCTTTTCTTTCTTACTAAATAATTCATCACATCACTGAAAACTTACATTTTTTAGCAATTTATATTCTAATTGCCAAAGGTTAAATATACCTTCAAATTGTGAATATTAAAAAAATGTGTCTGAATCTGAACTACTTCCAAAATGGGATTTCTAATAATTTTAATGCATTGAGACAAGTATAATCCTCTAGAAGTACTACTTAAAAGATGACAGAACTGTTCTTTTCCTTTTATTGTGCAAAATCTGCTTTATTGTCTTGGTGTGCTATATTTGTGTTGGCATTTCACAGTTTTTAAAGAACTTTCACATACATGTTTTTCTTTTGACCCCCACATCTGCCTTTGTAATTGCAGACAGATAGTTATTAAATACCCTTATTTTACTGATGATTCCATGACACTCAAAGACATTGTGTCCATCCTGACACCAAAAGGACAGTGGGTGGTGAAACTGAGACCACCTACTCAGTACTCAGGACTCTTGATTTCTTTTCTATTTTTACCTCTCATACTATCGCCAAGCCATCAAGATTCCTTATCACTTGAAAATGCTTCCATAACTGTGAATTAATTAACCTGACATAGTAGGAGACTTTGTAAATCTCTGTATTTTATAAGTGTTCTCATGTCTTTAGAGAAATATAATAGCCTTCACTTTTTAGTACTTTTATATATTTTTCCACCAGGCAATATATATCTATGACAATAAACTCTCATGTTTTATGGCCCATACCAACAACTCAGCAAACTTACTGTACTCTGGGGTTTTAAGCACCTTGAATAGTCTTCTAATTAATTATTGAGATAACTAACTGCTTGTAGTCCAAGAAAGACATATCTCTCTAAGTCTTACAATAAATTTTTTACTTAAGGATAAATATAAAAAATTAAATAGCAACTCTCTTATTGTTTCATGATTCTTAAAGTACTACAGGCACTCAGAAAAATTATACCCACAAAATGAGTTAAGAAAATTGATTTATTAAGTTTTTTTTCATTTTAATCTATATAACATATTGAATACCTTCATATAAGGTACTCCAGGGAAACTCCTAGTTACAATGCTCAGGAAAGTTTGAAATCTCTAAGGCTGCTTTAGAAATTTCCATCTTATACCAGATGGTTTTCCAGAATTCTAAGCTTATTATAAGATTCCCAGGAGCTCATGAGGCAGATCAGAAAACTAAGTAGTATCTGGATCCCTTCTGCCACGCTGTATGTACTTTTGACTTTCAGAAACTTGATTCGGTTCAAGTTAGCAAACTGAACTGCACACTCACTATAGGGCAGACAACATCCAGGTGAAGGCCCCTGCCTTAAAGTTATCTTATTATCAAATCGGAGAAATACACAGACAAGCAAATAAATTAAGGCTGGTAAGTAAAAGAGAGACCTGTGTAAGATACATGGGTGGCAAGAAGAGAATGGCAGAACTACGCAAGGACCAGCTTCCGCACTGACCCACATTTACCACACTTCTCTATGGGAAGGAGTCGGGTGATGGAAATCACACTTATTCTACAGAGTGTTTTATTGACTTACAAAGCACCAAATACAGGGTGGGGCGAAAGTAGGTCTATACTTATTTGTATGGAAAATAATACAATAATTAAAAAATAAGAATACAAGAATTAATTGTTTCAAGTACTCCAACCTATATACATACCAGTATGCTGAGGTTTTCTTGGGGTATAACATATGCTGGTGTTTCAGAAACTGGAGATAATCAGAGTACCCCATGTCAAAACACTTGAAACACTTGACTTTGTAAGTGGGTCCATGGATATCTTTTCTCCTTAACAAAATTATTTGAAGCCAAACCATTAGAGTCTATTTTTGTATAGTTTTATCAAATATTGCCTTTGAATGATAGATAGAAGGTATTAAGTCATTGATATAAAAATGCATTGAGTACAGACACCAGAAGATTCATTAGATGTGTACCCCAAGAAGAGATTTATCTGTTGAAATGGAATGCCCATGATCAACAGAAGGTCCAAATTTTATGAGTAAGAATCTAGTGGCCATTTGCTTACTCTGCATACAGGCAAGAACCTCACACTGAACTTTTGGCTTCCTGCACTATGTCCTGCTTGCTTACGCGCATATGTGTCAACCACTGCAGGTAAGCCCTGGTTTCATCTTTCCATCAACGGACTGAGACCTGCCAATCAGAACTATGGAAATTATGTCTTCATTTGCATCAATACTGACCAGGCAGAATGGTACAAATTAGAAACCCCATTTACATGTAATGAGGCAGAATGAAAACTGTGCTGGGGAAAATTCTCTATAAAAGGTGATCTCTCCTTTGTGTCAGCAGAGCACAATTTAGGCTGCTACCTGGATCTGTGTACTTTGGGCTGCAGCTCTCTCTTCTTCCAAGTTCTTTATTACAGTCTAAAATTAATTCTGGTTTACATGGCATTATTTATAAAGATAGACACTATGCTAAGTGTTTTGAGTAGAGAGAGAGAAATTAAAACAGGGAAGTAGAGTTTATATAATACTTGAAAGGAATGTAGAAGCAGAGGTCAGGAAAGCTACCCCCAAGAATATTAGCTTCTTATAGCACAAAAGTGGAGGATTCTCAGGTTAATCACTGGAAACTGCAGTCACCTTACAGATGACACCTGAAGAGTGATTTCACCCTCCCCCTTTAGCTTCCAAGTCTTCCTCAAATTCTTTTAATTGACAGACTTTCCCTGGGACCCAAACAGGAAATGGGATTCTAAGATAATTAGATTAAGTTTTCTCCCCTGTCATGCAGTAGATATTGTACAGAGCTTATGTTGAATTGACAACAGACCCTATCATGTGCCTGCCAAAATTACCCTGAACATAGATCTGCAAATTGGATTACTGATTTGCTTTTTATTAATTTTATTATTGTTTCCATATTTATATTTTAATTTCACACATAATATGTATGGAAAAATGGGCAAGAATCACTAAACAAATGACAAACTACTAAAGAGTTGTTTCTCTTTATATAGGAAAGTGATAAGTTATAAAATGGTTCAGAACAGAAACTAAGATGAGACTAGACCTAGGTTTCAGTTCTACCTTTCCCATATCTTAGTTGCATAATTTTGAGCAAGATATTCAAAATTAACAAATAATAAAACTATGATATTATTTTAAATTTTTTTTAAAGATTTTTTATTTATTTATTTTTAGAGGGGAAGGGATAGGGAAAGAGAGGGAGAGAAACATCAGTGTGTAGTTGCCTGTCACATGCCCCCTGCTGGGGACCTGCCTGTAACTCAGGCACGTATCCTGTCTGGGAACTGAACCAGCGACCCTTTGATTCCCAGGCCAGCACTCAACTGAGCCACACCGGTCAGGTCAGATAGTTGAATTTTTAAATTTTGTTTTCACATCCAAAAAAATGGGAATATTTTTGAAGTGCTTGGGCAGATTAAAATAAACAATACATAAAGAATACTCAACAGACAGCTTTGCATATAGTAAGCACTCAGTAATCATAGAGTTATAGTTATCATTATCATAGTCATCACAATTATCATGTTTGTTGAGTAAAGCATAAATTATTTGATACTCAGCTTGGTAGTTAGTCTGAAAAATGCTAACTTCAAAATAAAATGACAATACTTAGGGGAGATTAATGCATAAATTGAGGCTTATGTTTTCAGGAGAGTGGGATTGTGGGATTCTAAGCAGAATATTAGCCAATCAAGGAGGTGTGTGTGTGTATGTGTATGAATATTTGAAAAGCTGTCATAAACAACAAAAAAAAGCATGTTCAAGCTCATGGATGTGTGAGAATAAGATATTTTGGGGAAACTAAAAATGGCTCACTTTAGCTGAAGTTTCAAGTTTGATAAAAGAAAATGTATTATTAGTCACGTTCTCCAGAGAAATAGATTTATTATAAGAATTGGCTCACACAGTTATGGAGGCTGAAAAGTCCAATAATCCAGCATCTGAAGCTGGAAACCCAGTAGAGTTGGTGGGGTAAATTCCAGTCCCATTCTGAAGGCCTGAGAACTTACAGAGCTGATGGTGCAGAAAAAGACCGACATCCCAGCTCAAAAACAATCAGGAAGAGAGAGTAAATTCTCCCTTCTTTGCCTTTTTGTTCTATTCAGGCCTCCAATGGATTGAGGAGGCACACCCATACCGGGAAGGACAATATATTTCATCAGTCCTTTGATTCAAATGTTACTCTCATCCAGAAACACCCCCACAGACACACCCAGAAAAATGTTTGACCAAGCATTGGGCATCCCATGGCCCAGTCAACATGACACATAGAATTAACCATCATAGGCAGAGATTGAGGAGAAACAAGGATGAAACAATACACACAATTTATCAAATGTGAATCAAGCTAAAAAGTTTGGATTTTATCTTAAGGGTGAACAGATGCTGATTAAATTTTTTTTGGTGGGCTAATGGCAGTATCAAATGTGATTTAAGAAAAAATAATGGGCTTAGTGTGTGGAAAATGAATTATAAGGGGAGAGACTTGAATCAGTGAAATAAAAATATAGGTAATTATGATGATCTAGACAAGAAATAACGAGGGCTTGAACTAAGGCAGTGGTGGAGAGCATAGAGAGAAGAGGGTAAATAAACTAAAATTTAGAGAAGTTGAGATGGAAGCAGGAGTGCTATTACCAAAAAGAGAGGAGTCAAGGCTGACACCTATGTTTTTGTTTTGAGTTAGTTGTACATGGGATGACTCAGACATTCAGAGAGAAGAAACAGCAGGGGGAAAGAGAAAAGCTCAGATCAGAACAAGCTTGGCCTGATGCTTGCAAGGCATCAAGGTAGAGGTATCTGGTAGATACCTGGACATTACAGCTCAGAAGTCAGATGTAGACTGGAAATTTAAAATTAAAAATCAACCAGTTATAGGATGGTAATGGAAGTGGTCAAGCACTTTCTGGAAAATATGTAGAAAGAGAAATGGGACATATATAGAAAATTAGAAAGAGAGGGTAGGGGGTGAAAGAGAATGACAGGCAGAATGTTAGCTTTAGTTTTAAGTAATAAAAGTGCGATGCACAACATCATAAGGGCTCTCAGTTACCATCTCAGGAAGAAATGAAAACCAGAGTTCAGAGATTCTGAATGATATGTCTCAATGCAGTTCTTCAAACTTTGCCTCTTCCTCATTTTTGTCCTTTGACTTTCCCAGTCCATTTCACCACAATGATGTCAATAAAATGAATGTGCCTCTGTAAGCATTCTGAGGGCAGTAACTAAGAAGATGTCTGGAGACAGCATTTTCCTGCCAGTATTTTAGTGAAGACAGGAGCCCAGAGGATAAAGTAGGAAGGGTAACTGGAATGGAGACAACAATGCTGAGTTCATGCCCCGAGAGGAAAGAACGTTGACGTTGAGCCCAGGACTTTCCTGAAAAGCTGGTTTTATGTCTATGGGAAAGACTTTAAAAATCCTGTAGATTTCTTTCTAATTATTGTGGTAAGAAAGGAGGCAGATGCATGAGAAACATTAGCTATAGAAATAGAGGGACCATTTGGCAGCAACATTCCTGGTGTCATGGGTTTTAGAAACCTGATTGTAATGAAGCAGGTACAACAGGGTGAGGAGCACCTAACCAAATGCTTTTTAATGTATCTGTCCCTGGTGGAAGAACAAAGGTTTCTAGGAAAATTGAGTTGAAGAAATAAAGATTCAGGTAATTCTTTGACAGTTGGCTTTTGACATTTATTCCTAAAACCACCTTCCTTTCTATTTTATGATTATCTCCCCATCACATAGGAAACCATATCACTCCTGGTTATGGAAACCAGCTTTCAGCTAACTTGATAATCTTTGCCCAAAATCAGCTGGCATTGACTTCAGTTTAGAGATGAGACTGTTGAAATATCTATAATTCCCTTCAAAACATTTAAAGTATTAGGTTGACATATTCTTGTGTGGTATTCTAAGTCCAAAATAAGCCCTTTTTTACTCACAGTACCAAGACATTTTGCTAATATTCCAACATGACGATGTTCTTCTGTCTTTTGCAGGAACTTCATTAAAATTATTTCCTAATTTGAGTAAAATGTTATTTTTTTTTACCAACAGGATTCTTAGGGTGAGTGAAATCTTTCATTTTATCTGTTTAAATACATGATAATGAAACATTCAGGTTTGACAAACATGCTACTCCTCCACTATTTTGACTAGAAAACAAAACACTAGTCTCTTCTTCTGGGAAAACAATACTTCATTAAACATACAAACAAAAACAAAATAAAACAAAATTTTAAAAAAAGATAGCCTGTCATTTAAACTCAAAATATTTGGATAGAACACTGGACTCTTTCTGCCTTCTCCCAGTCTCTCAGTAGTGGATATTATCTCCATTCTCTAGTCTTATAGGCAGCAATCTGTTATATTGAAATGACTTGTCTTACCTCTGAAGGGCTCAATAACTACCTGGATTCCTGTTTCCACAATCTGACCCTTGTTCTTCAACTCTAGAATTAGGAGTGTTGCCACATTTCTGCACTAAGCTTGGACTTCTCACAGCTCTCTCTCTCTCTCTCTCTCTCTCTCTCTCTCTGGGTCCCACAATGACTGTCTCTCTTTTCTCTTGTCCTTATTTCCATTCCTAACCCAAGTTGGTTTTATACGAAAGTTCCATTACAACTTCTGTTCACCTAAAATCCTCTCAGTGCTTCCAAGAAGCATAACTTGGTAGAAGTAGGCTGATTTTCATGAATCTGGATGATTGAGCCTGGGGGTGGAGATTTCCACTAAATCACCACTTATCATCTATATTCATTGGAATGTGTACCAGAATACAGATATCTCGATAGACCCCAATATACCACCATAAATTTATCATAAATAAAAATGAATTTAATACTACAATATAGCCCTGGCTGGTGTGGTTCATGGATTGAGTGCTGGCCTGTGAACCAAAGGGTCACCAGTTTGATTCCTAGTCAAGGCATATGCCTGGTTTGCAGGCCATGTCCCTAGTGGGGGGTGTGTAAGAGGCAACCATACATTAATGTTTCTCTCCCTCTCTTTCTCCCTCCTTGCATTGTATATGAAAATAAATAAATAAAATCTTTAAAAAAATTCTACAATATGGAATATCAGTTGTTTACTTTCATAATTGAGTGGCTAACTAGGAGCTGGGGTTCAGTGCTGCTGCCCAGCATCATGAGAGTATCGTACCACATACCTGGGAAAAGATAGAAATTTGAAGTGCAGTTTTTACTGGATATGTATTGCTTTTGCAACATTGTGAAACTGAAAAATTATAAGTTTAATCACTGTAAGTCAGGAACTGTCTATATATAAAAAAGTAGTATTTCCAGAGAAGCAATATGGAGTAGATGGCTTGCACACATCCCAGCTGCAATAGTAACTAACATTGAATATTGAGAATGTGAGAGTCTATTTTAAGTTGGGTCCTAATTAAATAAAGCTGAGAGAGAGACATGCAAGACACAGATAAATATTACCTACTTCTGCTGATTGAGGGTATGTGTAAAAGACAGATCATACTTGTTTTGGTACAAGACAGAGAGTGATTACAACCTCTGGAGAGTAGAGCCTTCTAGAGAGCACAGTTACAACCAATGGGTGAAAGTCGGTGAGAAGAAAGGTTTTGAATCCTACACATAAGAACTGTCTGCAGATTTGGAGGGTGTTGGGAACCACCCTGCCTGGTTTCAAAAGCTGTGACCTCCCATGGCTAAGGCTGAATGAGTGACCTTCAGACCAGAAGCCACTAAGGAGACAAAGCTTATCTCCCTGGCAGGGGCACTACTTCTGCTCCTTTTACTTCACCCTGCCTGGCCCGAATGCTTGGTCAGTTAGCCAATGATGGGTAAGATTCCCCAAGGGGGGAATGACCTAAGACAGGCATGATCATGTGGAGGCCCTCAGGGAAGGATTTGGGGGGCTATGGAGAAAGGGGGTGATGGACCCTCGCCTCTCGGCTTTGACATAGCCTGAGTCCTCATTCTGTTTGCAAGAAGTCTCCTAATCTTTTGGCTGCCTTACTGCCTGGCTTAAGCCTGAAACAATGACAGAGGGTGATGCAGCCCTGTGTTGGAATGGGCAGGTTCCCCAGGCAATCAGGCCTAAGAAAGAATATGTAAAATCCTGTGAAACCTGCTTTGTTTAGAATGTTCTGTTAAATGATAAGGGTCCAAGCAAGAAGTGAGTTTGTTCCTCAAAGTCTTATAGCTCTTTGGCTATCTGACCCTGACTCAAAATAGGCCCTCAGGGTTCTTTGTTATCTATTGTTTGATCCTTACTGCCTGACAATGATTAATGAGCTTTACCTGTATTCTTGTGCAAAACGAACCTAATAAAAGCCCATTGAGGAAAAGGCTCTTGGTCCTTCTCCTTTGAGAGATCGGCCACCTTTCCTCCCCAGGCAGATCATGTCTTAGTAGACTTATTCTCATCTGTGGCAGCCAGGGGGACCCTGCAGGCAGAGCTCCCCCACAGGAGGGTGTAAAAGTTGAACTTGTCTTGTGAACATTTTCATCTTCGTCCCTACAAATTTTAAACAGAGACTACCAGTCAAGGGTATTGTAGACAGCATTTCTTTAGTAAGTGAATGGTTGGGCTGGATGAACTTTTTTTTTTTTTTAAAGGGGGGTTTCTACTTTCTATGGTTTAAATAGAGTCAGTGAAGCATAATGGAAAAGAGTATTAGATTTGGAGTCAGAAAAGCTGTCAACAGTTCCTAGCTCTGTTTCACAGGTCACGTAAGCTTGAGGAGCTCCACTTCTTTCATCTGTGAAATGGTGACAATAACACTCACCCGCCAGGAAGTGAGGATAAAAGCTGGAGAACATGTGAAGCACCTAGGATATAGTAGGCACTAATGGATTTTCCCTCTAATTCTACAGATGTTGACTCTGGGACAGTGTTTGCCCCACCAGCAATGTAATCTAGGGGAAGAGAGAATGTGGGAAATGTGAGAAGCACAGATTGCTAAAACACGATGGCAGTACGGCTCTGCAATACCACATGACATTCTGTTTGTAATCCTAACAGTGCCAGGATAAAATTGTCAGAATCATGACAAGCAGATTCTTTGTACTTTTAGTTCAGATGTCAGCTATTGAGCTAACCCTTAGACAACAGAAGCACACCCAGCATGCATCACAACAACGTGCAGAGTGCCTACTAGGAGCCAGACACTGCATCCCACCCCTCACAAAGTTAAGAGTAAAGGAACTAGAGTTCAGAGTCCCATGCACAATAATGAACTCAGTCTTAAAGTCTACCTCAAAATTAGGTTGCTTTCCTTGAAATTTAAAATTAATCTTACACTTGTCTTCAACATCTTCCTGGTAGATTATTTTAGCAAGGGAACATGCTGCCTAATTACTTTAAAAATGTCGTTACATAGGAAGTACATTAATATGTATTCAGCCACTGCTGTCCTCAAAGTAAAAATAAGAATTTTACCTGGTTTTCTTTTTTTTTCTCTGACTGAATTTTTATGTCTTCCCCCCCTTAAATGCATACAAATGCTTGAGGGAGAATTTTAGCATAACAAGTTCACAAGTCCTCAGCGAATCTGTTAGGAAATACTGTAAAAAAATCTTTTCAGATTTTTTTAAAAACATGGGCAAAGCACACCACTTAAAATTATTTTTGTAGTTTTTTACATTGAAGGTTACAGTATTATCGATTGCAGCCCATCAGGAGAAAGAAACCATAGATTAATTTGGACAGGAAATGTCATTTAAAGGACTTCTACACAATTAATAGAGGATTAACTTTTGAGTGCCAATGATAATACTAAAAAAAAGGAAAAATATAGGAGAAGCAAATATAGAAAGAAGACACTAACCTTAGGGCTGATGCAGAATACTCAAGGAAGGAAAACATTTAAAAGAGGCCACCCCCACTCTCAAGACTGAGGGGTGGCTGCAACCTATTGGATGGGTGAAAGGTCGGTGGAGGTGCCACTGGTTGAGCCTGGCAAGCAGGAAACTGCCTACTGGAGTGCCCACAAAACACTCTGGGGAGCTTCCTTCTAGGATGCTGCTGAAACTGGCTGGCAAGTTGCCTACTAGTGCACCTTCAAGACTGGCTGGAAATCCTACCGAATTTCCTGGGAACTTGGCTGTGGTGCTGGTGCAGTTTTCTTGGAAGGTTGCCTGGTGGAATTGTACTGAACTCCCTACAAAGCCAACTTGGGTGCTGACAGAACCCTGGGGTGTCAGTGAAAGTCACCCCAGGGTTCTGTCACTGGGAGATAAACACCACTGGGTGCCCTGAATACTACAAGCACTGGAGCAACTAGAAATGGGGGAGGGGTGAGCACTGGAATGGGACAGAAGGGGCCCCTCCCTCTGCAGTGTCCCTCCAACATCCCCCATGGACCAGGACCAACACCACACCCCCTGGCAGAGAAAAACAGATGTTTGCATAGTCTAACTGATTTCATAAAATAGAACACTAAAGACTAGATTTGTTGCTGAGAGGCAAAACATTTTTTAAATGAGCATTAAGGCCATTAATAGCTTTCATCTGTGGAAATCTGGGTCGGATACATTGAATTTTGCAAATTGACAGAAGTCTGAAGCCTGAGAAGTAAAATTAACTTAGTATTAAAATGGGACTAAGGAATACAGGTAACAGTGTCAGCACTAAAGGATTAGTCTCCCCAAAAGAGGAGTTTGGTCTTTGCTCCTGGCTCCCGAAAGGTATCCTCTAAGTCCTTGCTGTGTCCCTCCTGATAAGTATCTCTGTTTACCTGGGGACCCTGGGCCACACTAGACAGTCTGTGCTAACACTGTGATTTATGGTGGATTCCTTTGTTCAAGCAGTATTGGACTGATCTCTGGAGAGGCTGGAGGTTAAGATCAGCCAGGCAGGCAGTCAGCCATGTCCATGTGATCGCCCTCCTAGGAAAAATTGTAGACACCAAGGATTGGTGAGCTTCTACAGTTCGCAAAACTCTGTGCCTGTTGTCACACATCATTAATGGGAGAAATAAGCACCATCCACACAACTCCACTGGCATTTGACAAGTGAAAGCTCCACACCTCATTTTTCTGGGACCCTGACCTATGAGTCTTCCTACTGCTGATTTTAATCTGTATTTTTTTTTGTTATAATAAACTGTAACATGAGCGTAACGGTTCAAGTTCAGAGGGCTGACTGACCATCTGCCCTAATAAACATTCACATGTTTATTAGTTATCTATTGCTACATAACAAATTACCTCAAAACTTAGCATTTTAAAATGACCCATTTTATACTTTATATTTTAAAAGATTTTATTTACTTATTTTTAGAGAGAGGGGAAGGGAGGGAAAAGGAGAGGGGGAGAAATATCGATGTGTGAGAGATACATCCATTCGGTTGCCTCTAGTACACCCTCAACTGGGGACCTGGCCCACAACCCAGGCATATGCCCTGACTGGGAATTGAACCAGTGATCTTTCAGTTTAGAGGCCAGCACTCAATCCACTGAGCCATACCAACCAGGGGTAAAACAACCTGTTTTTAATCTCACTGTTCTTGTGGGTCAGGAATCTGGATATGACATCATTGAGTCCTCTACTTCAGGATCTCTCATTAGACTGCAGACAATGGTATGAGTTGAGGCCATGGTCTCAAATAAAGGCTCAAATGTTCCAAGTTCATTCAGATAATTCTTGGATTAATACTCTCAAGGGTTGCTGGACTGAGGGCCTCAGTTCCTCACTGGCTGCTGGCTGGAGTCCATCCTTAGTTTCTTGCTACATAACCTCACATAGGACAGCTCAAAACACAGCACCTTGTTTCATCACAGCAAGCACACAAGAAGAACCAGAGCGAGAGAGAGAGAGTACCAGCAAGATGAAAGTCGCAGCACTTTGTTTTATTTTGACTTTTTCAACTGTATTTTTTTCATTACCATTTAGTCCACTTTACTCCCACCCCCTGGCCCCTGTAATCACCACACTGTTGTCCATGTCCATGAGTCCCTTTTCCCTCTTGCTCAATCCCTCCACCCGCTGCTCTTCTTCTACTTAGCTGTCAGCCTACTCTCTGTCTATGGGTCTGTCTCTATTTTGTTTGTTAGTTCAGTTTGTTTATTAGATTCCACATATGAGTGAAATCATATGGTATTTGTCTTTCTCTGACTGGCTTGTTTCACTTGGCATAATGTTCTTCAGGCCCATCCATACTATTGCAAAGGGTAAAACTATCCTCTTTTTTACAGTCTTGTAGTATTCCATTGTGTAAATGTCCCATAATTGTTTTATCCACTCATCTACTGATGTACACCTGGGCTACTTCCATGTCTTGGCAATTGTAAATAATGCTGCAATGAACATAGAGGTGCTTATGTTCTTTTGAATTAGTGTTTTGGGTTCCTTCAGATAATTTCTCAGAAGTGGGATCACTGGGTCAAAAGGCAGATCCACAATTTTTTGAGGTATCTCCACACTGCTTTCCACAGTGGCTGCACCAATCTCCATTCTCACCAACAATGCAAAGTGGCTCCCCTTTCTCCACATCCTCACCAGAACTTGTTTATTGATTTATTAATGATAGCCATTCTGACAGGTGTGAGATGATATCTCATTGTGGTTTTAATTTGCATGCCTGATTATTAGTGATGTTGAGCATCTTTTCATGTCTATTGGTCATCTCTATGTTCTTTTTGGAAAAGTATTTATTCAAGTCCTTTGCCCATTTTTAATTGGATTTTTGGCTTTATTTGGTTTTGAGTTTTATAAGTTCTTTATAAATTTTGGATATTAGCCCCTTATCAGATGTATCAGTGAGTATGTTCTTCTATTCTGTGAATTGTCTTTTTACTTTGTTGATGATTTCCTTTGCTGCGCAAAAACTTTTTAATTTGACATTGTTCCATTTGTTTATTTTTTCTTTTGTTTCCCTTGCCTGGGGAGATATCTGATAAAATATTGTTATGAGCTATGTCTGAGATTTTACTGTCTATGTTTTTTTTCTAGGGTTTTTATAGTTTAGGGCCTAATGTTTAAGTCTTTAATCCAGTACTTTTAGTCTGATTTTGGAATTGACATCATCTCCCTTTGCCACATTCTATTTGTTAGAAGCAAGTCACTAGGTCAAGGTCACATGCAAAAGAGAGGATTACACAAGAGCATGAGGAGGTAAGAGTCATTAAGAGCCATTTCAAAAGCTGCCTACTCTAGACACTTAAGCTATCTTAGAAAGAGTGAAAAAAATAATGACTGTGAAAATATTTAATATAGAAGGTGTTTCTTCTTAATGTTTAGTGTTATTAGTCCACAAGGTATAGTTTTTGCTCTGATCTCTAATTTGAATTCCTGCTCCAATAAATGACCTGTTTCTCCCATATTATTTAATAATTGAAAGTTGGCTTGGTTCTGGCTGGTTTCACTCCTGGGAGTAGAGCCCTGCCAGACTATTGACCACCAAGCACTAAGGTTGATGTAATTATTTCTAATGTCAGGCATTGTAGGTTCTGCTTGCCTGGACATAGAGAGCTCCTTTGCTCGATTCCCTATTACTGTCTTATTTATTGGTTTTTGTCACTGGCTCTGTCCCAGAGTTACCCCTTTCCTGAGCCACTGGGGACCACACCTTATCTGTTATGTCATTCCTATGGTCAGCCTTCTGTGAAAGTACCAGACTTGACAGAGGATCTACTCCTCCCTAATTAAATGTGTGTTCTGTGGGTTGGGAGGCTTATTATGCAATACTCTATCCCTCCCTATGCTTGACCAGGGCTCCAGAATTAGACCATCATGGTTTGTGAAAAAGTGTATGACCATGGTATTTTTAATACTTCAGATACACAGGTATAGAATGATTCAGTGAGATTATTGCATATACTCGCACACTGTGGAAACAGGAGTAAATATGAGCATTTAAGGAAAAAAAAGCTTGGTTAAAAATTCCTATGAAGTTGGAAAGATTATTTAGCAAAGGAAAATATTCACAATGAGTAACAGTTTTTCTGAGAAGACTAAATTCAGCATCCTGTGCTATTGGAACTTTGTTATTCTTAAGGTCAATTTCATTAACCCTGCTCTCTTTTGGGCATGCTCAGCCATTGTTCTCCACAGCAGGACAGGAATTTGTAACGTGCAATTGTTTATGAAGAGTCAGTCCTGTAATTGGACCTTTATGTGCATGTGGAGCTCCTTTTCCCACTGGCAGTTGTTCAAGCATAACCTTCTATGAGTTTAAGCTCTATCCAAATTGTAGAGCTTCCTTTGGTTTGTCGAATGATTACAATAATTTAATAATGCCCTCCAGTCCTAGCTCAAATTTCACACCACTGTTTCACATAAACCAAAGCAAATTCCTGATTCTTTAAGTAATAAATGACAAGGGTCTAAACTTTGACAAGCTTTAATAATGTTTACAGGGAGATTCTCTACTTCTGCTGTACATTGCCTGTTTTTGCCTTTATGGACTTAGGAGTTCAAGGGTTACAGAAATGGTATTTCCAGGATTGAGGGGTACATTTGATGAAGTCATGAAAAACTGAATCCTAATACAATCCTTTCCACTTTTCAAGAATCCAAGTCAAATCACTCCAGTACACAAGGATACAGCTACCAAACAACAAATAAAAGTAGAAAGAAATGATTGATTCCTGTCTTGAAAAGAGTACCATCCAACATTTCCTTCATATGCAAAACAGTGTCTGCCTCCCCAAACAGTGGTAGGCAGATTTGTAAATTGGCCCTTAAAATTTCCACTCCCTCCCCAGTTCCCCCCTTGCCTGCTCCAGAGTACACACCCTGTTTAATCTTCTCCGCTTGAGTGTGCACGTAGCAAGTGAATATGACTGACTTCATTTCTGTGATTAGATTACATGTAACGCCAAGGGTGAAGGAATTTTAACTTATGTGATTAAGGCCTTTAATCAGTTGACTTTATGATAATCAAGAGAGAGATTACCATAGTTGAAACAGATTCTCTCTCTCTCTCTCTCTGGCTTTGATGAAGATGCCACGAACCCTACAGCTGCAATAAACTATGCCAACAACACAGGAACTTGAAAGAGGGCCTCTAGCCTGGAACCTCAGATGAGACTACAGCTCTAGCTGACATTCTGATTTCAGGTTTGTGAGATCCTGAGCTGTGGATTAATTAAGCTACATTTAGACACTTAATCCATAGAAACTTTGAGGTAATAAATGTGTGTTGTTTTAAGCCACTAAGGTTGCGGTAATTTGTTAGGCAGCAACAGATAACTAATACAGATTTTGATACCTGGGAGTGAGATGCTGCTGTAAAAAATACAGAATATGTGGCATGGGGGAAGGCTACAATAATTGAAGACCATGACAGAGAATACATAAATGACCTTGAACAGACAGACTGTCAGTAGAACCATGGACCATAGGAATGCTGCTGGTGAGGGTTTAAAAAAAGTGAGGAACCTGCTATTAGAAACTGGAGAAAAGGGGATCCTTGTGACACAATGGCAGAAAACTTAGCCAACTTTCCTCTTGCAATTATGACAAATAGAACTGGTAAAAAGTAAAATTGGCTATGTAGCTAAAAGATTTCTAAAGAAAGAGTTGGAGTTGCTGCCTGGCTTGTTCCTGCTGCTGATAGTACATCGTGAGAGGGTAGATAAATTGAGGGGACAACTGTTGTACAAATGCAGCTGGGACTAGATAATTCAGAAAATTCTCAGTCTTTTTGGATGACAAAAGTCAGAGATGGCAGCTGAACTTGCAGCAGGAGGAAAAGGTTGAGTGCGTGTGACTGTACCATCTTTTGCTAAAACTTCTGAAAGATCGAAAGGTCAAAATATTCAGTCACACAAAGGGCCCTTGTATTGAAATTGTGTGCCTCGAAGATCCCCTCAATCAAATAAGCAGATGCTGTGAAGTTTAAGAGTATTTCACCCTCAGGGATTTTAGCAGGAGTGAAAGAGAGAAAGCATTATCTTGAAAAGATCTGTGGGTGTGGTGTTTGTTTAATGGATTGAAAATCCACGCATGATCCTTAAAGTTCAGGAGGAAACTTGTTTATCAGCAGAAACACTGTCAGCTTGGACCAGAAGGGGCAGATAGTGTAAAATCAAAGGAGACTGTCAGAATTCCAGGATTCTATTGGAAGTAAGCAGGTAATAAAACTACTCAGCTGAAACCGTGTTCTTTCATATAAAAGGAATCATGACTCAATGGGCAGAACCCAGAGCCCCAGGGGTGGAACTGAAAGCCATGGAAAATAATGTGCAAGCTTTGCAAACTAATCGAGGAACTCTGGCTGGATTTCAGAACTGCCAGGGACCAGTGACTCTGTTCTACTTTTCATTTTCCCCCTTTTTAAGCTGGAATGTTTAGCTCTTATCTTGTGCCTGTCTCACCATTGTACACTCAGCAGTGGGGGTTGATAACTTGTCTCTTCAGTTTTACAAGTGTGCAGATGGAGAGGAATGGAGCCCCAGATACTGTACTTAAAAGATAGTATCTGGGAGCCTCAACTTCACCTGCATTTATATGATGAGATTTCTGGACTTTGAGCTGATGCTAAAATGGGATGAGACACTTAGGAATCTTTAAAAGAGGTGAATGTATTTTACATGTATAAGAAATGTGAATCATTGGGGCTGGAGTTTGGGCTGTTGTAGGCAAATTCTGAAATGGGTCCCAAGATTCTTATCCCACTGGTATACAAGTTTTATGTAATACCCTCTTTTAAATGTAGGCAGGACCTGTGATTATAATGAATGTCATTCTTATTATTAGTGAAGGTCATAGGTTTTTGCAGATGAAATTAATTGATTTGAAATTAATCTGAAGGAATGGTATCTTGGGTGGGCCTGACCTAATCAGGTTGTGATAGGACAGTAAAAAGCTGGAAAATTCCTGGGCAAGTGGAATAGAGAAACTGAGACAAGAATATTAACAAGGCCAAACAGTTTGAGCAGCCTACAACGAGCTAGTGAATCACAAGACCTTCTCTCCCCCAGCCGAGGACATTCGAGAGCAAATGGTTCATGCCTCTCCTCCCTAACTAAAGAATACATGGCTTAAATCTCCCTGGTCTGGAAAATAGAGAACAGAGACCCAGTTAATGCTATTGTGCCAGCTAAACCCGAGGACAGGTGAAGTCAGGGGAATAAATAACAAAAACCCATGAAAGGTCAGACAGATCCAAGACAAAAGTAAAACAGTATAAGCAGACCAAAGAATATTCTCAAACCCCTGTATATGCTCATTTTGATACATCAGCCAATGAATATTCTGCTGAAACCCTCCCATAAGATTCTCACCCACAGAGATAGATAAAAAGCCCTCAGGACCAAGACTCAGTGTGGGCTCACTGTAGAGCATGGCCATGCACCTTCCTGGGCATGAACCTTTTATTTCCTCCTAAACTTTCAGGGCCCTAAGGAGACTTGCACCCAGGCAAGCAGCGGGCAGTGGCAGCTTGGCTCAGGCTCACCCCTGATCCAGTCTCCAGGGCGCCCTTTGTCTCTGACTTTCCAGTGAGCAACAGCAGCCCCACCTTGGCTCCCTTCTGTTTGTGTGACCTTCACTTCCCAGTGAGCTGCCGGCAGCCCCTCCTTGGCTCACTCCTTTCCTATAACTTCTCTAGGGAGTCAAAGTAGAGCGCCGCTTAGGCTCTCTCCTGTTGCTTCTGTTATCCCAAGTCCTTCCTCTGTTTCACTGTCCCAGCCTTAATAAACAAAATCTCAGAATCTCCTGGACTCACATTGTGAAATCTTTCCTACACAAAGTGAAGAAGACCCACACACTCCCGGCTGGTCTGGGACAGACCTGCTCTGGGCCGATTCCTGTCTGATAACAAGGTGATCCTTTTAAAAGAAGGTCTAGAGGTCAGAGAGATTTTCTGTGGGCCTTAAGGAAGTAAGATACTATATGTGAGAGAATAAGTGAAAGAGCTATGTAGCAAGGACCTGAGGCTGGAGTCAAGTTGCTGAGAACTGTCTCAGCCAATAGCAAGGAAATGGGACCTTGGTTTCACAACTGAAAGAAACTAAATTTTTCCAACAAACACATGAATTTGAAAGAGGACCCTGAGTTCCATAAAGAAATGCAGACTGGCCAGCACCTTGATGACAGCCTTGTAAGACTTTAGCAGTAGATCCATTTAGGTTGTGCCTGAACTCCTGACTCATGGAAATTGTGAGATTATATACATACAAGGTCTGTCCAGAGCATATCCAGCCATGTAATATGAAAAATACAGACATTTATTGAAGAAGATACAAGATATAAGAAACATTGTACACAGGACAATGATGCTTGAGTCTCCTTCAGAGTAGGCACCTTGGGACCTCACACAGTTCTCCCAGTTGCCATCAGCTGCCCCATTCATGTTTTCCTGAATCTCATCAATGGTCTGAAATCTTTTCCCTTTCAAAGGTGATTTTAGTTTTGGGAAAAGTCAGAAGTCACAGCGTGCCAAATCTGGGCAGTAATGGGGCTGAGTCACCTGGGTGATTAGATGTTATGCCCCAAAACTCTGCAAGAGACATGATGCATGAGTGGGTGTGCTAGCTGCAGCCTCCTGAATCATCCAGGTAGTTTCCACAGGGGAATGTTCGAGCTTAACACAAAATTTGCTGCAGATTCATTGCTCTCCTCACTCAGTCATTTTGAATGTGACAGCCACACAATCACATGCCCACTCAACAGTGTCTCCCACCCCCAACTGACTAGTACAGTGAAGCCGCAATTATTCACGCATGCGCATTCTAGTTCACCCTCCTTGGTTAGCAGGTTTCATCGATGTCATGCAAATTGTTCTTACTATATTAACAATGGTTGGACCTTTTCTGGACAGACTTCATTATGTTGTTTTCATCTCCTACATTTGTGGTAATACATTGCATAGTGGTAAACAACTCATTCTATATCAATCAGGATTCAACCAGAGAGGCAGATGCAGTAGGATATACCTTATGCAATTGTGGGAGCTGGCAAAGCAAATCTATAATCCACAGGACAGACAGGCAGGAAGGAAAAACCAAGAGTCTTCTATCAGATATATATATTGAAAATGTTTTCTCTCATTCTGTGGCTTGTCATTACTTTCTTTTTTTTTTATTTTGATATTTTTAATCCTCACCCAAAGATGTTCCCGAATTTGAAAGAGAGAGAAACATGAATTGACCACCTCCAGTACGTGCCCTGCTGGGGATCAAACCTGCAACCTAGGTATGTGCCTGAATGGAAATCTGTTGTGTTTTTTTACATGTGCTTTTTGTGCCCTATTTATGATATCTTTGCTTAGTTCAGTGCAATGAAGATAGACACCCAGATTTCTTTTAAAAAACTTTATTATTTCACTGTTCATATTTTGATATATGTTTTATTTGGTTCAGTTATGAGGTAGTGGAAATATTCATAGTTCTCCAAATAGATATTCAATTTATCTGACACTATTAATAAGGTTTTAAAAATTATTCTGAAATGATATGTTTGTCATAAATTATTAGTTGTATATGTGTGTATTCCTATAGTTTCTATAATGTTCCATGAGTCTATTTGTTTATCTTTGTGAAGTATCACACTGTCTTAATTACCAGGGTTTGGTAATATATCTTCTTAGTGTATATTCTCTGGCTCTGTTATTATAAAGATCACCTTGGTTATCATTGGCCCTTTGCATTTTCATGACAATTTTAAACTTAGCTTGTCAACTTCAACAGCTTTGTATTACTGCCTCCATGAAAGTGGTGTATCTATTTATTTATCTACTTATTCAGTTCTTTCAGTGTTTTGTCATTTCTAGAATTGTTGTCTTACACATCATGTTTTTAGATTTATTTTTAGGTATGTTTTTGATGTGACTATAACTGGTAGTACCATTTAAAAATTTTTGTTTTCTATTGTTTTATTATTTACATATAGTTACAGAATATGGTTATATATCTTCACCTGTATCAGTGCCCTTGCTAAATTCAATTACTACTTCTAATAGTTTAACTAGAGGCTCTTTTGGACCTGCTACAAAACTATGCATGTACTGTGTGCAGTAAGTCAACTGCCTTCAAAGATACTGAAGATGAGGGAACAAATAGGCCTCCATGATTATTTTGATTTATCTTTCTTTTATTTGGAAGGGGAGGGCAACATAAATGCAGATAAAGTTAAAATTATTATAAGAAAATAATACAATGCTATGCTAATAAAGTAAAACCCAGAAGGAAAAACCCAGAGGATATTGTAGAAAACATATGTCTTACAAATTGGCTCACGAATTTTTGGTAGCTTACCAGCTATGAGTTGTCTCATAGAATTGTAGGTTTGGTGGAGGATTCGAGCAAAAAGGAAAGAGGACTCATGGACGTGGACAAGAGCCTGGTGATTGCGGGAGGGATGGGGGGAGTATAAGGGTGTTAAATGGTAATGGAAAAAATACAATAAAATTTTTTTAAAAAGACACATTATGCACTAAAATTTCTCCATTCCTAGGAAGGCCAGTTCCCTGATCTTGAAGCTTTCTTTGTTACAGAGTGACAGGATATTTCTTGCTCCTACCCCTCCACTTCCCAATCTGAAGTACATAAATATACATGTAGCATACTGAGGGGGCAGGCCCTTTCTCACCACCTTGTTGGTATGGCAGAGCTGGATTGCCTGTGCCTGGCTTCAGGTGTGGGCAGTGTAACTATAAAGAATTATGTGCCCTCTACTCCTTCTTTACTCTAAATTTTCACCCGATAAACTAAACTTTGTATGTGCATTACATATACAGTTGGTAGATTTAGCAAATAAAAATATAGGGCTGCCAATTAATATGAATTTTAGATATATTTTCAGGTAAATCACAAATATGTATATTTTAATATAAGTATGCCCGTGCAAAATTTTAGATATATGTCCTAAAAAATTTTATTTTTTGCCTGAAATTTAAATTCTGCTGGGAATCCTATATTTTATTTCACCTCCTCAACTGCATAGCTGTAGTAGTGTGTTTTCAGCCCTTTATAGGACACTGTACTATAGACCCTCTTTCTTGCTTTCCACTCTGTGTATTTGTGTTTCATTTACTTTTGATTGATAGGCTAGTTAACAGTTGTTTTTTAAAATACATATTTTGTGATATTTTCAAACTTCTATCCTTGGATTTAATTACTTGTATTGTTTTTAGATTGTTTACTTCTGTTCTACCTGCATCGTTAATTCCTTTTTCTTTTCCTCCCTGTGGTTCATTAGTTGTTTTGTTTCTTACATCTATATTTGCAGGCTTAATTCATTTAAAATTTTTTTCAGTAACAAAGGTACTTCCTGTCTCATCATATACTTACATATTCATTTTAGTTAGGTTTAATACTTTTTGAACTCATTTTCTCTAAAATATTTTATTCTTGCAGTTTTACTCTCCCTTTTCCCCAGTTGGATCCTGAGATTCATTTTAAAGGAAATTATTATCATATTTAATATTTATCCTATTTGAAAACACAATCTATAGAGATAATTTACTATTACTTATATAATTATCATTATTATGATATCTGTGCCTTGGATTATGATACATGATTATTATAATCATATCTGTGCCTTGGATTATAAAAGCTATTATAAAAATTTCCTGTCTTTAGTAAATATTCTTCAGAGTAGATGATCTTCTAGTCCCCTTTTAACTATTTCCAAGGTTAGACTTCATAAACTCCTTTGGCATTTCTAAATTAATATATATCTCTTAATGGTACTATCTCTGGTACCATCTTTTGCCTTCAGGTATATTCCTCAAATTACCCATTAGTCTTTACTTATTGCCTAAATATTAAGTGAAAAAGAGAAAACCTGTGAAGTTGGTTGTCCTTGTATAAGTCAATCTGTTTTTTTCTGTTATTTTTTTCTTTCATGGTTTCATATTGCATACAACTTTACTGTTTTCACAGCTCTTTAATCGCAACTCATGATCACAGAAGGACCTGTAGTTTTCAGATAACTGAACCAAGGTTAAATAAGAGTATGGAGTCTGCCCAAAGCATTCCAGTAATTAATATATTACTGGCAATGGTGGCTACTACAGCTCATGCCATTCTTTGAGGAGTTAGTTCTTTGAGCAATTTTTAATAATAACAATATAGCTATTTCTCAGAAACAAATGATTGGGAACAACAGTTGACAAATTCATGGCTTAACTTTTTCTTTTTCCTCCTCTCCCCTCCCCTCCCTTTTCTCCTTCCCTTCCCTTCCCTTCCCTTCCCTTCCCTTCCCTTCCCTTCCCTTCCCTCTTTTTTCTTTTCTTTCCTTTTCTTTAACTAGACTGCTGTACTCAACATTAAATCCTCTCCTGCGCTCCCAGCTAGTACTGCAAACACTGCTAATTGGGCAGATTAAACTGTGAAACTAAATATACATGTTGTCATTTTACTCAGCAGCTTCTGGGAAATGTCTTGCAGGTGAGTCAGCAGGCGTTAGCAAAGCCCCCGAGAAAGCACACGTGAGTGTATTAGCCTCGCAATGGATCTGTTTCCCGGCCAGAGCAAAACAAGCATCTGACTTTTGTAGCCACTACTGGAGCAGCATAGATCAGTCATTCTGAAAACAAATGGGATTTCTCCCCTATGCAGTTTTGAATGTTTTGATTGACTTTTGGGTAAGAGTCTTCTTGATTCCTTTGCAGCATTTTTCATCTTCAACATTGAGTTCCACTCTCTTTGTCTTAAGAGCAATACCAAATATCTCCTATAAATAATTCCAAAATATGGTTTTATATTTTTTTGTTACATAAATTATATAGGAGGAACAAGTGAAATATGTATCTAATAGTCAATAAACAAATAAGCATATTTTATTCATTTTGTGTTTCATTCTGGAGTTCCTATGAGATAGACTGGACATCAGGCAACTAGATATTTAAAAAAAAGAAAAGAAAAACTCGTCAGATTATGATATTTACTTATGTGATAGGATTTTCTGTTCCAAATCTTTTTAACAATGACCAATTTTCAATTAGAAAACATCACTGATTAACGTTTAACTTAGAAAAGACCCAGGTTAATGACAGTGCAAGCTTTCTTCGTGTGACAATCTTGATTTATTTTCCATTCTTCTCTGCCCTGCTCTGCCTCCTGTGAGGGCACATTTTATGAAAGGCAGCATCCAGGCTCTCTTGACTTCTGACGGACGTTGACAGAAGATTGGAAGGCAAGGAGAGAGACTGGGTATCTGTTTCCCTTATTCCCTCTTCACCAGGCCACAGTTTTGTCAGTGCTCGTGTGCCCTCCCAGACTGGGGATCAAGGTCTCTTCCCCTTGCCCGTTCAGGCATAAACTTATCAATGTTTCGTAAAGTTGCTAGTGTCTGAGCACGTTGTCATTCCTCATTGGTTACCTTACCCCTCTCCACACATCTATAAATTATCCTTTCATTATATTTTTTTAAATTAAAATTTTGAAAGTGAAATCTGTTTCCTGTGAGAATGCTGATAGAGAAAATAATTGGTATCTGTGTTCGACACAAGAATCACACCCTGAAAATGGGATTCTGCTTTCGCAACATATAAACTGGTTGACTTAATGGACAATCTTGACACTGGTAATTGATGTCATGCAGTAGCAACAAATATTTTAATAGTCATTATTTGTGGCATTAGAAAAAGAGTCAATCAGGCCAAGCCATCAAGAGGACAATGACAAAGTGGCACTTTAGGGTTTGTATTTCTTGTGTGCTGCATATGGTAGTTTTGTGTTTTTGTCTAAACAAAAGTATGACAATGGAACCTGAATGGCCAAAATGGTGAACTATGCTGGCCCATCCCCATTTCTTTCTTTCTTTCTTTTTTTTTTTTTTACCTAAATAGATTATATTTGACCTTTTTTCCCACTGCCCTGAGCTTTAGGAAGCTGGCTTCTACAGACTGTATTGCCAGATAGCTTTGCTGTTTGTCTGTTGTTTGGGTTGTTTTCTCCCTCACCCATTATTCATCTCTATAAACTGTCCATTCACTGAACTCTCTTAAATTAAACTATTTTTTAAAGGATCTTATTTATTTATTTTTTACAGAGAGGGAGGAAGGGAGAAAGAGAGAGAAAGAAACATTAATCAGTTGCCTCATGTATGCCCCCAAGCACGGGGACCTGTCTGGCAACCCAAGCATGCGCCTTGACTGGAAATGAACTGGTGACCTTTCAGTCCACAAAGAGATACCCAACCCACTGAACCACACCAGTCAGGGCTAATTAAACTCTTTGATGTGTTGTGTCCTGCCATGACCCTGACTGATAAGGCAAATACCCTAAACTACAGATGGAAGCACTGGATTTTTGTTTTTGACTTTGCAGTTTGTAACCTACATTATATCAAGAGACAGGGAACCTGAAGTCATGTACCTCTACTCCATCTGTTTTTATTCTCTATGGATTAAGTATGATTAAGTAGGAGAGAGAGCCACACTGGAACCATTGAAAATACTGCCTGCAAGGACCGCTGAAAGGGGTAAAGATAGCCACACAGAACATAGGGTATATTTAAAATAAAGACAACAGCAATGAAACCAACATGAAAAATAGGGTTTGAGTATGCAAAATGGAAGACACAGATTGTGGGAAATGCAGTCAGTTCTCCTGACTGGGCAAGTAGGAATCTAGGAACTGAGAAAGAGCCATATGTTTCTGCTTTGCCCAGAGGGTACACCTGCTCTGCCCAGGGGTACATAACTGACTTGAAAGAGCAAAGAAAGTAAGAACTTCATGGCTGCTCTGAAGGTTAATTTTATGTGTCGATTTCAATAGGCCTGAGATACCTGGATATCTGGCTAAACACCAGTCTTGACATCCCTGTGAAGGTATCTTTTAGATGAGATACACATTTAAATTAGTAGAGTTTGAATAAAGCCAATTGCCTTCCACAACATGGGTAGGCCACATATAAACAGTTGAAGGCCTTAACGGAAAAGCATTGTGATCTCCTAGAAAGAGGGAATTCTGCCTTCTGACTGATTTCTGTCTCTGGCTGCAATATCAGCTCTTTTATGGACTTCTAGCCTGCTGGCCTGTCCTGCAATTTTTAGACTTGCTAGTCTCCAAAATAGAGTGAGCCAATTCCTTAAAATCCCTCCCTAAGTGTACACATCCTATTGGTTCTTTCTCTCTGGAAAAACCTGACTAATACAACCTCCTAACCTATTCTCTTTTCTTCACCTCACCAAGAATAGGTTGCGAAATGAATATGTAAATTGGTTTTCAGTTAGCAGAGAAGCTGAAGGAATGAACTCGTTAGGAAGAGGAAAGACCACCCTCACTTGCTCAGGCTTCTGTCTAATTAAAGGACTCCAGTGAGGGCAAGGAGATTTACTTTAAATGAGCTTTGATTAATAATGGACATTGACATTTTCATGAACCTTCTTATTAGAATAAAATGCACATAAAGAAAAATGTTCCAATTTTTTTTTCTTATTACAAATGTATATAATTTGCTCAACTTTCACAAATGGAATACATTCATGCAATCAGCACCTAAATCAAGAAACAGAACATTAGAATACTCAGAAATAAATGTAAGGGCCAAAACAAATAAAATAAATTTGCTTTCTGAATATATCTTATAATTCCTAATTGTTTAATGAAAAATGTGGAGTTAATATTTCCTTTTGATTCTTTCTAATGGGAAGGCAACAAAGTTCGTGTGCAAGTGTGTGTACTCAACTGTGAAAGGCGAGCATCTAACTGAGGAATTTGATTTTATGCCATAGGTCTTTTCTGATAAGATATTATACATATTCAAATTTATAGTGTTCAAAGAAAGTTAAAATATCCTTTGTCATACTTTTACTAAACTCACAGATTCCTTAAATTAATAGCTACAATTTTTCTGTCAGACAAACAAAACATTGTCATTTCGGCAAAGCAACTACAGTCAATTTAATGCATCAATTCAGTGAGTCAAAATTTATTTTTCTGATTTTTATTGAATTAGTCTAGTTGCTGGAATGTCTTGCTATCATGTAGAAAGACTCTCTAAATTTATGGATCAGGCTTTCTTTTTCCTATCCTAGGTAGGATTTAATAATAGCTCATATGTTGCTTTACTTTGGTATAATGTAATAATTAAAGTAATTAAAGAAAAACCACCTTTTCAAAGGAGAGAACACTTATAATCCATCATAAATGAGTGGTAAGGGTCTATTTTTTATTAACAAGTTCCTATAATTAATTGTTTAATCCATGTATGGATTAAACAAATTGAATTTCATGTTTACAAATATCTCATGCTTAGGAAAAATTTTCTAATAAATTTCTGCATATTTTTAAAAACCCTAGCCAAGTTCTGGGTTATGATTTTTCATTAAATTTAAGCCTTATAAATAGATGGCAACAAATGAATCTGTAAATTGCCTATTATAGTTAGCATAGCTCCAGGCACACTAGGACGTTTATTAAATATTGTTTGGTGATTTCAACCTGGAAATGAGGAAATGAATAATATATAACTCAGTAATTGGTGGCTTTAATATTTTTAGAGAGAATAAATAAATTGAGTAATAAAAATAGTTAGCACTTGTATGTTATTGTGCAAATGTTTATGGGACACTTTCATATTTTCCAGTCCATTTTCTATTATTATTAATACACCATTTTACAGATGAAGAAATAGGCTCAGCAAGATATTATAATTTTAGGATCCATGCTCTGTCCACATTATTATAAATGGGAAAGTTTTATTTTAATTAGACATACCAATTGTTGTTTCCATGGTAGCAGAGCAAAGAGACAGATCCCTCAGCTATAAAGGCTTCAGGATCAGAAAGGAAAACAATTCCTAGCTTAAGGCATTGAATTAGCCCATTTCCAAATAAAATAAATATGCTATTTATACTAAATGTGATTTGAGAATTTAATGCTAGTATTAAATAAATTCTAGTTTACTTACAAATTCCAGGAAAAAGAAAATGTGCTATATAAAATTGGTCTCAGATTCATTATTCTGATTTTTTTGTGCCCAATTGAAATGGTCTGGATGCTTAATAGGATTAATTTAGAAATGAGAATTTGCACAATTAGATCCCTAACTTACCAACATTGGTTTACTAACTTTCTTCCACCAGTTCCAGTTTATGTCTGGTACTTGAAGAATACAGAATATTATGTTTCTAAACATATAATTCTTTCAACTACCAAGTATACAGTTCTCTTAACTAAGTTACAGGATGACAAAGTACTGTGGTGTTCTATGAAATTGTCTACATTGAAATTTTATTGTAAAGTACATCTTTCAAGGATATTAGGTGTTTTGCTAACCAGTATGTATGTTACACTGTCAAAAAGGAAAACAATATAATTAGCAAAAATAATAAAACACTCTAGCAAAGTGACATTCACAAAATGTACAAATATCCCTATATACACTATATATACACAAATAAGAATTATGAAATATAATGAAAAAATGACTGCCTGTAAAAATTTGTAAGAGCCATGGCAGTCATAAATTGGTAAAGCATAAATTTAATTAGTAAAATATGAGGCCTCAGTGAAGACATTTACTAGATTATAAGAAGCAACAAGTAAATTTGAATCATTGTAGAACCATATCCATTTTTAGAAGGATATGGTTCTACAATTTATTTATTTCTTGTATTCATTAGCATGTTGGTTTATTTCAACTTAAAACAAACACCAGTGATTCCAAGCCATCCAGAGAGAAAATTGAGTGAGAATCACCATAACCAAGAATATTTTTTAAAGTAAGCAGATTAATGGGATACTGACATAAATTATACAAGTTACCTTAAGTTTAATAACAGACTAGACAACTCAAAACCATATCTTCATCTGCATATGATTCTGCATATGACAAAGGATGCATTTCATAAGAATAAGAAAAGGAACAACTCAATACTAGCTCAAGCAAATATTTGAGAAAAAATCTAATTAGAGAATAATTTATCAATAATTCCAGATAAAGGGTTAATACATTTAAAAGGGAATCATAACATTTCTTTATAAATATCAATATGTTACTGACCTTTCAGATATAGATTAAATATGAGACCAATGTAAAAGATCGATATCTCTGTCTCCATATAGTTTAATGTACTTTCATTATCAAAAGCCCCTGATTATTGGAAATTGGTGCGGAGCACATGCTTATAAATCTTTCTTTTTTTTTTTTTTCTAGACTCCTGCTAAGTTGACTAGACCAACGCCAATCAACAGAATAGGCAGGAATCTCTCCAGCACACCTATGTTTTCTGTTTTCTGGAAAGACCCAGCTTTCTCAGGAAACTCACTCTTGGTGATCATTCAGTATAGACTTTTATTTGTATGAAGAAGGAGTAAACAACACTGCAAAGAAATAAGCAATGGCAACAGCAGAGAACTCATCGAGTGAGAAGGACATCATACTCATCATCCAGGATAGGTGTGTTGCATTGCAACAGACTTAATGGAAGAAACAAAGAAACAAGAGAGGGCTTAGTGAGAAGGACATCATACTCATCATCCAGGATAGGTGTGTTTCATTGCAACAGACTTAATGGAAGAAACAAAGAAACAAGAGAGGGCTTAAGACAAATAAACAGCAAAATAATATTTCTAATGCGTAATCTCTATGGGCCTAGGAAGATAACAGGAAAGGTAGAGTAACATTAGCTCCAGATCCATTCTTCATTTTTTCCCACCCTACCTTACTTGTGCCACTTTAATTTAAAAAATCAAATTTTCAAGGGTTAAAACTGAAATTTTAGGTATTCAATAATTAAAGTCTTTTCTCTCCCTGAGAAGAAACTTAAACACAGAAACAACTTTCAGATAGAAAGATATTCATTTCCTTAGCAACGGTCACTTTTATTACTGCCACACTTTACATATTACATTCAAAATTTTCTTTAGAGTCCTCCAGAGTCCTGCAGATGTAAAGCTAGAGGATGAAGCAAACAAACAAACAAAACAAAACAAAAAACAGATTTGCAGATTTTAAATGATCCCGAAAACATGTTTAGTGTGTTTTCAGTGAATGCAGTATTCAAGGAATAATGTAGTACAATGTTTCTCAAACCAGAGTGTACCTCAAAATCACCCAGTAAGCTGGTCAAAACACAGGTTGCTACAGTTTCTGAGTCTGCTGGTTTTGGATTGGGTCATGACTATGTCTTTCCAAAAATATCCTAGATGATATAGAAGATGCTGGTCCACAGACCACACTGTGAGCCACTGAGGGAGAGGCTGCTCTAGAGGCAACACTGGTAAGTTAAACACTTAATTCCATTCCTTAAGGGTGCAGCAAAATAGTCTATTTGATTCCAAATCTATTTGAACCTCATTTTCTCATTTGTGAAAAGGTGTAATTAATGCCTATAACAAAGGGTTGTTATGAGATTTAAGTTACACTAACACATATTAAAATACTTCAAACAGTATTTGAAAAGGACAATTACACAACAATATCACTTTTCCCTGAAAATCCCAATGTTTTGCATTTTATTTTGTATTTAGGTGTGTTGACTTTCTTTTACATTCATTCCATTTATTAATGATTTCCTCATCATATATTTTAACCATGAAACAAAGTAAACACTGTAATTAAAATATTAGCAAAATCTTTTCCAAGTGCAGGAAGCCAAACGTTTTTAAGGTTTCATTTATTTATTGTTAGAGAGAGAAGAAGGGAGGGAAAGAGGGAGAGAAACATCGATGTGTGCCACCTACTGGGAATCTGGCCCGCAACTCAGGCATGTGCCCTGACTGGGAATCAAACCAGTGACCCTTTGGCTCACAGGATGGCACTCAATCTATTGAGACACACCAGCCAGGGCAACAACTTTAACTATTTTAAGGTTGTTTGTCAAGAGGGCAACAAATCTGAAGAGTTGAGTTTTATCACAGTTGTTAAATCTGGAATACATATAGAATATTGCATCAATTCCAGAGTCTATTTCCTCCATTTTCACCACCAGCTCAAACATATAAATTATTATTTTTCTATTATTGAGTTTCATTTTTATTTTTAATTTTTCCATCAAATTTTTAAAATATTGAATTTATGGGGGTGACACTGGTGACATTAAAGCCTACATAGGCTTTAAGCGTACAATTCCACAATATATCATCTGTATATTGCACTATTTGTCCACCACCCAATTAAACAATGGGCAAAGGACAGAAGAGACACTTCTTCAAAGAGGACATCCAGATGGCCAATAGACATATGAAAAGATGCTCAGCATCACTAATCATCAGAGAAAAGCACATTAAAATCATAACAAGGTTTCACCTCACACCTGTCAGGATGGCTGTCATCAATACATGAATAAGTGTTGGTGAGGATGTAGAGAAAAGGGAACCCTCATGTACTGCTGGCAGGAATGCCGACTAGTGCAGCCACTGTGGAAAGCAATATGGAGTTACCTCAAAAAATTAAAAATGGAACTGTTTTATGACCCAGCAATTCCACTTCTGGGAATATACCCAAAGAAACCCAAAACAGTAATTCAAAATAATATATGCACCCCTATGTTCAGTGCAGGATTATTTACAATAGCCAAGATTCAGGAGTAGCCCAAGGGCCCATTGGTAGATCCATGAATTAAAAAGCTGTAGTACATTTACACAATAAAAAAATTACTTGGCCCAAAAAGAGAAAAGAAAAAGAATGCCTGAGTAGCATTTTTAAATTGATTATTTAATACATAAAGAAAAAATTAAAAACAATCAGGTTTTGCAATTTTATAAATTAACAGACCTATTATAGATATAAAAGAGGGTTTATTTAGGGATTTACGCAAGCTACATTTTTATTTAGTTTTCTTTTGTTTAATTTATTGGGGTTACCCAGGTTAATAAAATTATATAGGTTTCAGGTGTATAATTCTATAATTCATCACCTGTACGTTGTATTGTGTGTCCACCACCCAAGTCATGTCTCTATCACCAACAGAGCTATGTGTTTAAACTGCTATTATTTTTTATTTAATAATTAATGAACGTTTATTTAGAAAACAGAAAATGATATTCACAGAAATATCTTTCTATTCATTATTAACATATAGTTTATGTCTTCCTGGATATTTCTCTCTTTGTTTTTTTTTCTTGTGTGTGTACTGAGAAGATACAGAAAAGAGAGGCAGACTCCCGTACCTTCTCAGATTGGGGTCAGTTATAATTAGCAATTTTGAAAAAGTCACTTTATTCAGGGAATCATAAAAATATATTATTTATTTCAAATTAGGTTCAGACCTACATGTTCATTGATCTGGTCACCCTTTGATGTAGGGCCAAGGAACACTCATGACGTTAAAGTGGACCGAGTGAAATTTTATTCTGTTATTCCATAAGCTATACTCCTAGAATCCCAATTTTAGGTTTTAAGATAAAGTAGAAAGTAAATATTTTATAAAGTAACATGAGTGTAGGATCCTTCTGCATTTCCATAATTTTTTCTAATCTGTCAAAGATGTCTGTATAATTGTTTACAGTATAAATTTTCATTACATTTACTTGGGACTTTGCAAAACATTCAACTTAGAACTTAGAGAAACTGAAAATTTTCCCATTAATATTTTATCAGGTTACATAAATCTTGTTAAAAAGTATGTCATCAAAATAACAAGTGCCTGACAAAAACTCTTAGGAGCAAACACAAGCAGCTATTGGTTGCCTGACCTAGTAGGTGCGGAAAGGCACTAAATACTCCTTTTGCTACATTAAATATGATGTTATCTTTAAAACTGATCACCAATAGGCAGAGCAATTACTATATCAAAAACAATTTATGTCTACTGTCATTTATTGTACTATAATCCCTTCTCTTTTACAATTTCTAATTTTGATTAATTGTCCTTATTTATGCATTGCTGAGTAACTTTCAGAATGTGTGTGAATGGCATGCTTTTCGATGTCTCATATATCTGAGAATATTCTCTTGATGTACTTGTGCATGAAGGTTAACTTGGCTCTGTGATACCAAATAAATGCCTTTATTTATTTTAAAAATCTTTCCTTTTTTTAGATCTACAGAAAATGAAGTGTTATCTTTTGACTTTGGGTATTGCTATGGATATGTTTCAAGATACACATACATTTCTTTGTAGATATTCTAATCTCTCTTCCTGGACTATTATAAATAGTTGAAATAGAGATGCATTCATATGCATAAATACATCCTTATGTTTATTTATGTATAATTTGTTTAAATCAACAAGTATGTCTAAGTGTTGCTATGTTGAATTAATCCTGCCATGTGCTGAGTTATGGATGCTCATTTTTTGAGAGATGATACACTAAACTGCTTTAGAGCACAGATTGCAGAGTCTGACAGCCTCCAGTCTTATCCCGTCTCTACCATGTAGCAACTATGATCTGAGGCCGTTGATCTCTTGGTGTTTTGGTTTTCTTGTCTGTAAATGGCATTACCAAGTCTTACTCATTACAGGAATATTAAATTATCTTCTCTTTAAAAAAATGTTTGCAATCATAACAGTAGAATCTGTTATGAACAGAATGTCACCCAAATGCCATAAACATCAACGAATTTAAATCAAAATATATGCAGATAAAAACAATTAAAGAATGAGCTGTGTTATAAAATGTAAAAAATAGTGGGCTTGCTTGGAAAATATTAGAGGATATCTCCAAAAGCTCCACTAAAATATGGAAGGGTCAGTGACTAAAATGCTGAGGGACCTTTGTATGTCCCCTTTGGAGAAGTCTCTATTCAAGTTTTTGCCCACTTTTAAATTGGGTTGTTTGTCTTCCTGGTGTTGAGTTGTGTAAGTTTTTTATGCACTGTGGAAATTAACCCCTTATCAGATGCACCACTGGTGAATGTTCTCCCATTAAGCAGGTTCTCTTTTGTGTGCGCAGGGCTTTTTAGTTTGCTGTAGTCCCATTTATTTAGTTTTCCTTTGTTTTTCTTGCTCTAGGAGATATATCAGCAAAAAATATTGCAATGTGTGATATTTGAGATTTCACTGCCTGTGTTTTCTTCTAAGATTTTTATGGTTTTGCAGCTTACATTTAAGTAAGTCTTTTACTCATTTTGAGTTTACTCTTTATATATTTTTTATCCTCACACAAGGAAGTTTTTTCATTGCTTTTAGAGGAAGGGAGAGAGAAACATTGTTGCGAGAGAGAGCATTGATTGGTTGTCTCCTATAGATGTCCAGACCAGGAATCCTATGCGCCATGACAGCAGGTGAAGCCGAAAACCTAGGAATGTACTCTGACTGGGAATTGAATCTGCAACCTTTCAGTTACAGGATGATACTCCAACCAACTGAGCCATATTGGCCAGGGCTTGAGTTTATTCTTCTGTATGATGTAAGTTGGTAGTCTATTTTCTTCATTTTTTTTTTGCATGTAGTTCAATTTTCCCAACACCATTTATTAAAGAGACTGTTTTTACTCCATTGTGTGCTCTTGCCTCCTCTGTCAAATATTAATTGACCATAAAGGTGTGGGTTGCTTTCTGGGCTCTGCATGCCAGTGCCAGGCTGTTGTAATTACAGTGGTTTATAGCATAGTTTGATATCCAGTATTGTGATCTTTCTAACTTTGTTCTTCTTTCTTAAGACTACAATAAAAAATGACTAAAATAAAGCCCTTAACTAAAAAAAAAAGTGCTTGTGGAATATGAAATAGTTAATGGAAGTACTCCACATAGTTCCAGATTTAAGAGTATAATATGGATGTCAGACTTCACTGATTATACACATAGTTACACATTATATAATTATTATACATAATATATAGTTAATATGATATACTTTTAATGTTTACATTTTATATTTACCACATTTAAAAATAATTTAATATTTCTCTGATTTCCATATTAACTGCCAAACATCATTCTTTACTTTAAAAAATTTGGTTTTTTTATCTCTTAGTGGGAATATCCTGGGTTTATATTAAATGATTATTATTGTGTTTCCTCTGCATCGCTCTTAACAGACAATTTTGAATCAAAGACTATTGAGTTTGGGAATAAAAGAAGATTAAATACAGAGGCAGTTTGTCTTTTTAGAATAGGAATGCAAAAGTATCAATTCTGTCAGGGCCAGAACACATTGTGTTATCATATCTTTAGCAACTTTCTACATTGACATTACTCTGTGAATCTTCTAAGGGTATAGCAGTTTGCTTCTTGCTTTAGTTAATTTTCTATTGATTCTCCCTCTTTTTTTAAAAAAAAAAAATTCCACCACTAGTTGCCTAGTCAGAAGTAGGAAAATAGGAAGAGGAAAGACAAGAATAACTCCAACTTTTGACTAGGTCTTGGGTCATGTTTAACTTAGATAGGTCAAGAAAAGGAACTGTTTCATAGATGGCAAGATAGCAGCTATCTATGCTCAAAAAAATAAAATAAAATAAAAGAAGTGACTATTCACTTCTGAAATAATAGAAGTGACTATTGCATGAGTCATGGAATTTCAAAACAAAATTGATCTGAGGTGTAATCATTGAGTAGTCTTACTCAAGATACTTTTAATATTATAGTTAACTGACTATAGTTACAATACATATGACTTACTAGTGAGTATGGGAATTGGTTTTATTTGTTGAATTATCTTACTAAGGTTGATGTATTATTTTTGGAGCTTTCTACCCACTGTCTTTGAATTCAGTCTTGCTGCTTCATCAAATATCTTTCATTAATCTTACCTATAGTTTTCTTTGTTCATTATTTCATTCCCTATTTATGGATAGCCACATAAGTTTTAGCTATCTCAACTATATTTTTATATTAAATGTTTCATTTTGACTTCTTTCTTTCTGAAAATTATATGTACCTACCTCTTGACTGACTGATGACACATTTTTCAGTGAAACTTTTACTTATTCAAATTAAGAAATGTTAACAGGATTTAAGTAAATTTTCTTCTATTATATTATCGATATAAACGAGATTTTACAGTTAGCTTTTGATGACTGATTTTTATCTGTTCTCTGCATTGTGTCTAGAAATCAAGGAGAAACTAGGAGCAGTGCCAACCACATTCCAGAAACTTTTAACAAGATATCCCTGGCTTCAACATTCCATAGGCTAGCTCAATGTGGCAGTAAATGAAAAAGCAAGTTATTATATTTCTTGCAGTCTCATCCAGTTTCTCCACTCTTCCAGGTCAGCTCTATTTGTATTTTGGTTTACTTCCTAAGCAGTTTATTTTGATATATTATTTCACAAAATCATGCTTTCTTGAATTTCACTGAGAATAAAAAAAATTCCTAAAATACTTTTATTTATTTATTTATTTATTTATTTTGTTGTACAAGTACAGTTGTCTCCAGTTTCCCCCCACCACTCTCCCCTGCCCCACTCATCCCCACCTCTCACCCTCAATCCTATCCCCCTTTGGCTCTGTCCGTGTGTCCTTTACACACGTTCCTTGATGACCCTTCCCCTTTCCCCCTGTTATCCCCTCCCCTTCCCCTCTGGTTACTGTTAGTTTGTCCTTTATTTCGATGTCTCTGGTTATATTTTGCTTGCTTGTTTGTTTTGTTGATTAGGTCCTACTAATAGGTGAGATCATATGGTGTATTTGTCTTTCACCATCTGGCTTATTTCACCTAGCATAATGCTCTCTTCTTACTACGGTGGTAATCTATACCCCCTCCCTCACACCCTAGTTTAAGTCTCTACAGTGGAAAATTATTGCACGGGCTTATGTTTTGTTATAGTAATTTCTATTATATTTGTTCATAGATTATACAACAATTGAACTTCTACATCTCATTTATATCAATAAACAGAATGAATGATGTTTTTCTGGTTCCCTTAATTGCAAACATTTTGCTATTAGAACTTTGTTTCAGTTTTTACGCAGGGGACATTTAGAAAGGTGGTAAAGTTGCATATTCACAGCTACTGACCAACCACTTGGTACCCTTTATCTGATCTCCTGTTACTGAAACAAGAAGAGACATCCTGATGCTGCTGCCTAGTTGTCTAATTATATACAGGGAAACATCTTTCTATATTATCCCAGAAGCTCTGGAGGAGAAACTTTTTTAAACAAAGGCTGTCAAATACAAGTGTAATGAGAGCCACAAAAAAGCCACATATATAATCAAGAATGTTTTAGTAACCACACTTAAAAAAGAAATAAAACAGGTTAAATTAGTATTAATAATATATTTTACTTTACTCAATACATCTAAAATATGTACTTACTCAATGTTAAATGCATTGATGGGATTTTTACTTTTTATAAAAATACAAGCTCCTCATTATCTGGTATGTATTTTATACTTATAATTCAAGTTGGACTAGCCACAATTCAAGTGCTTAAATGCATATATGGTCAGTGGCTACCATATTGGATTCTGAAGTTTTAAAACCTTACTAGAAAGAATGTATAAAGTATAGAATCCAAAACATACTTCTCTCTTAGGTGTTCTATTTATATTCCAGGAAATAATTCATCATTACTTGCTTTCATCTGCTTTAACGGAGTTGTAACAATTGGATACCATAGACTCAAATCCCTATAGAGTGCTTTTCATAGGGAGGTGATGTTGGTGGGTGGAGGGGGAACTGCATTGTAAGATAGAAAGAAAGTTAAAGCAAAACAATCCAAAACAGAATAAATAAACAAGAAAACTTTTGGTCAGGGATGCATGGATCTGTCCCTCTGCTATAATAGGTGTGAATAAAAATGTCTTACCATGTTTTCCCTGAAAATGTTTGTTCTGCTTCAGGACTCCATGCTTACTTTGATTAGTGAATACTTCTCTTTGGTACTGGCAGATAATTACTCAAGGCACTCATTTCCTCATGCTGGTGCAACTGTGTGTTTCCATCCATTGTTTCTGTGAGTAGCTCGATAGGAAAACGGGAGAAGACAAACAGGAACTGCTACAGAAACACCACTGTCACCTGAAAGGGTCTGCCAGAATTCTTAAAAAATCAGAAAAATTATTTCCCGTACAAAAGATGACTTGTTGAAATATTTATTTTCATGTTCTTTCAAGTTCAGTGACAATGTGATGATGATCTTTGCCACCTCCTCCTTTATCTGGAACAAATATTTAACCCACTGCTCAACTTGTAAGTCGTATGCTAACCAGCATTATTGGGTAGGCCTATAATACTAACTTCTATGTTTTTTATTAATTTTAACCATCTTGTTCATTTTATTTTCATTACATTTCTCCACAGAGACATGATCTTCAGGGAATTTTTTTTCTCAATAAAATGCATGAATATGCAACAAAAAAGTAATTAATTCAATGAATTAATCATACCATTTTGTTTGGCAGTCTGGCATGTTATATCATTTCTTTGATGTGAACCACCACTGGGAACAATCTATCTTATCTGTCATTGCAATGAATTTTATTAAAAATTAAAAGTCTCCAATCTGTAATAAAGCTAAAAGATCAAGGACATGTCTAATAATATTTTATTCACATTGCAGCTGTTCTCTGGCCTTTAAATACCTGCTTACTAGCATGTCATTTTGAGATAACAAATCCCATATTAGATTCAAATCTCTGCAGAGAAGCAGCTCAGAAACAATACCTCATGCTTAAGCCTTTTGTTGTCAGATATTTAAAAGCAAGATATTTTCTCAATGGCCACAATGATACATTTAAGAGACCGTAAGTAACACTCTACAAAAATATTGAGCAGCACTTAGCGAACATAAAACAAAGTGCAAAATTGTACATATTAGGTCTCTGATAAGAGCCTGGAGAAGTCTACTCCAGCTGACATCACGAGACAAGACAAGATTAACTTAAAACCCTGACTTGAAGGAAAAATGTGCTACACAGAGCTTTCTCTGAGTTTCGAATGTGCCTTTTCATGGGGTGATCCCCAGAGAAAGCTAAAAAACTATGCCACCAGCTGGCTCTGTTTCAGGTGTCTTTTTAGTATAAGTTAATTCCTTATAAGTCACAATGTTTTAGGGTATAGTAGTATTCATTAATTCAACAAAGCAATTTGCTGAGTTGTTCCCTGGAGTTATATAAGTAAAGCATAATCTCTACTTCAAAGAGTTCACAGTCTAGTGAGGAAGGTAGACAAATGATAGAACATTTTCAACAGAATGTATACGTACAAATAATGTTATTTTCAAAAATTCACAATTTAATTTTCCATTAAAACTTGGCAGTCATTGAATGGTTTCCTTGGGCTAAGTACTGTAAGTGACATTCTTTACATGTTATCTCAATAAATGCTGTGTGGTTGGTACTACTCTTGCCATTTCACATATGAGAAAACAGAATTTTGAACAGTTTAAGCAAGTTGCTCAGGTGACAGAGCTAGTGAAATAATAGAGCTGGGGTATAAATCAAATTTTACGATTCTGCTGCTAATGAGCCTGTTATTTTTTTCTACACTTTCTCTCAGTGTTAGATAGACTGACTGCAGGAGAAGCACCTGCCTGGCCAAAAAGTCAGAAATGATTCCTGTGGGAGATGTAATATGAACTGAATCTTGAAAGATGAGCAGGAGTTATTTACCTGAAACAGCAGGGATGAGCGTTGTAGGCAGATAGGTCTTAAAGCCTTACATACATGGTGGAAGGAAAATGTAAGGTATGTGAACAGGAGTACAATGGGGGAATGAGGATGGCATGAATCTATGAAGCAGGCCATCTACAGAAAACACATTATTATCTAGGACAAAGGGAAACTTCAGATGTTTTTAGAAAGAGGGATTGATCTAATAATATCTAAATTTTCACTTTTTATGTAGTACTGCTTTTCTTACCATTCTTTTTTATTTTTTGTTGTTATTTTTATTAAATTTATTGGGGTGACATTGGTTAATAAATTATGTAGCCATCAAGTATACATTTCTATGATACATGATCTGTATATTACATTGTGTGCCCACCACCCAAAGTCAAATCATCTTCTGTCACCATATATTTGGCCCCTCTTAACCCTTTACTACCCACCACTCCACACCCCTTACCTCTCTTACCACCATATTATTGTCTGTATATGAGTTTTGGTTTGTTTTTCTTGCCTGTCTATTTCTTACTTGAAGTTTTATATTCCACATATGAGTGAAATCATATGATTCTTAACTTTTTCTGACTTGCTTATTTTGCTTAGCAAGATATTCTCAAGGTCAATCCATGTTGTTGCAAATGGCAGTATTTCATTTTTCTTATGGCTGAGTAGTATTCCATAGTATATATGTAACATTTCTTCTTTAGCCCAATTATCATCAAAGGGCATTTCAGTTCTGTCCATGTTTTGGCCATTGTGAACAATGCTGCAATGGACATAGAAGTACATATATGTATATCTTTGCAAATAAATGTTTTCAGATTTTTCAGGTAGATACTCAGAAAAGTTTCTGGGTCATACAGTTATCTCTTTTCTTAATTTTTTGAGGAACCTGCATAATGTTTTCCATAGTGGCTAAACCAGTTTTCATTCTGAGCAGCAGTGAGTGAGGGTTCCTTTTTCTCTGCAACATTTCCAATGCTTGTTATTACTCATTGATAGTAGCCATTCTAACAGGTGATAATCACATTGCAGTTTTGATTTGCATTTAACTAATAGCTAGTGAAGTTGAGCATGTTTTCATATATATGTTGTCATTTGTATGTCTTTTGGGAGAAGTGTCTCTTCTCTGGCCATTTTTCCATTGGCTTGTTCGTTTGTTTGGTGTTGAGTTATATGAGTTCTTTATATATCTGGGATATTAACACCTTGTTGGAGCTGTTGTGTGCAAACGTCTTCTCCCATTTGGTTGATTGCCTTTTTGTTTCACTGGTCCACAGATTTGGTACCTGTGTTGTTTCTATGTAATTTAGTATGTCAAATCTTATATTTGTCTTTGATCCATTTTGAGTTACTTTTTGTACATGAGACAAACTGTAGTCTGGCTTCATTCTTTCACATGTAGCTTTCTAATTTTCATACCACTATTTACAGAATTTTCATTTTTTGACTCATATGATACACATTGAATTTATGGAGAGAAGTTATACAACAATTATAGGACTAGAGATTTGATGTGATGAACATTTGACTTAGGTTAGAACAACTGAGAGGTAAGAGTTGGCCAATGTTTTTCAGAAGATTGAGAAAAAAATCAGCCTCTGAGCAAAACTGAATAGAAAATAAATAGGAGAGTTAGTGTTGAGGATGCTTTCAGAATTGAATAGCAAAGTGAAAATCAAATAAGCTTAGGTCTGAATTCATCATCTATTAGTTGGTAAATTAGAATGAATGCTCAGATCTTAAATGATGGGTGCACAGATAGGTAAGAAAGCAAAAGAAAAATGCAATCAGCTTAAGAATATAAGTGAAGGATTCATGGTAGAAGAAGAAAAACAATAGACAGGGAAGTTTCTATAAAGCTAAATTTATCTGTCCTACAGGAATTGCTTTTATTCTCTAAGAATATTCTTCCTGCCCTGGCTGGCGTAGCTCAGTGGATTGAGCGCAGGCTGCGAACCAAAGCATCGCAGGTTCGATTCCCAGTCAGGGCACATGCCTGGGTTGCAGGCCAGGGACCCCAGCAACCGCACATGGATGTTTCTCTCTCTCTCTCTTTCTCCCTCCCTTCCCTCTCTAAAAATAAATAAATAAAATCTTTAAAAAAATGTTAAAAAAAAAGAATATTCTTCCTATTACTCTATATTTTTCCATTAACATATTTTTTCTTTTATGAAATTATAATGACAATAGATAGTGATTGAGACTATGTTTTCATAGCCTCAACATCCTCACCAACACTTGTTGTTTGTTGATTTATTGATGATAGTCATTCTGAGAGGGGTGAGGTGACACCATGTTATGGTTTTAATTTGAATTTCTGTGATGATTAATGATGTTGGACATCTTTTCATATGTGTATTGCCATTGGTACATTCTCTTTGGAGCAGTGTCTGTTCAGGTCCTTTGCCCATTTTTTAATTAAATTGTTTTTCTCCCCCCCTCCTTTTTTTTTTTTTTTGCTATTGAGTTTTGCAAGTTTTGTTTTCAGTCTCAGTTCCTTTATCTATTCTGGAAATGTCTTATTAATGGAATATTATAATAGGTGCTTTTGGTGTCCACTCACATATCTTGTTTGCTTTTATCCGAAATAGCATTTCATTTATTTCAAAGGGAAATTCCAGGTGGATTAGAGATTATAAATAAAAAGAAGAAGAAGAAGAAGCCTTTTACTAAGTGTGGTCCCAGGGGCAGAAGTCAGTCAGAACTACTCCAAAGAATTCAAGAGGAGGGAAGACTCCCAAGCTCATTCCACCAGGCCAGCATGATCCTAATAATAAGCCAGATAAATGCACTGCAAAGAAAGAACATTATAGGCCAATTATCCCTGGTAAACATAGGTACAAAATCCTCAACAAAATAACAGCAAACTGAATCCAGCAATACATTAAAAACATACACAGTGATCAAGTGGGATTTATTCTTGGTATGCAAGGTTGGTACAATGTCTGCAAATCAATTAACATCATATACCACATAAAATGAAGGACAAAAATTATATGATCATATCAATAAGTGCAGAAAGAGCATTTGACAAAATCTAGCACCCATTCATGATTAAAAAAAAAAAAAACAACAACTCTCAGCAAAGTGGAAATAGAGGGAACATATGTGCACAAAATAAAGGCCTTATATGACAAACCTACAGCCAACATCACAATCAATAAGCAAAATCTGCCAGCATCTCCCATCGGTTAAAGGAAGAGGTGGGTATGTCCGCTTTCACCATTCTTATTCAACATAGTAGTGGAATTCCTAGCCACAGCAATCAGGCAAGAATAGAAAATTAAAGGCGTCTAAATTGGAAAGGAAAAAAGTAAAACTGTCATTATTTGCAGAAGACATGATACTGTACAGAGAGAGCCCTAAAGATTCTACCTAGAAACTACTGAAGCTGATAAATGGATTCAACAAAGTATCAGGATACAAAATTAATATCCATGTTTGTAAGCCAATAATGAACTATCAGAAAGGGAAACTGAGAAAAACACCCCATTTATAACTGAATCAGAAAAACAAAATACCTAGGAATATAGTTAACCAAGGATGTAAAATACCCGTCTTGGAAAATTAAAAGACATTGAAGATAGAAATGTAAAAAAATATAAATAAGTGGATATATATACCATGTTTGGGGACAGGAAGAATTAACAACATTGAAATGTCCATGCTACCCAAAACAATCCATAGATTCAACAATTCTTATCAAGATTTGAATGATATATTTCACAGAACTGGAACAAACATTTCAAATATCTATATGGAACCACAGAAGGTCCCCCATGGCAACAGTGATCTCGAGAGAGAGCAAAGTTAGAAGAATCATGCTACCTAATATCAACTTATACTATAAGGCTGTAGTAATCAAAACAGCATGGTACTGGTATAAAAACAGACATATAGATCAACAGAACAGAAAAGAGAACCCAGAAATAAACCCACACCTATAGAGTCAATTAATTTTTGGCAGAGAAAGCCAGTACATGCAATGGGCTACTGACAGTTTATTCAATAAATGCTGTTGGGAAAATTGGACACATGCAGAAAAATGAAACTAAGACCACCTTCAGGAATACATTTTGAATACATTCAAGTTGATTAAAGAATTAAATGTTAGCCCACAAATCATAAAAATTCTAGAAGAAAACATAGGCAGTAAAATCTTGGACATTGCTTGTAACAATATTTTACCTGGTATATTTTTTTCAGGTAAGGGAAACAAAAGGAAAAAATAAACAAATGGGATTACATGAAACTAGAAGGTTTTTGCACAGCAAAGGAAACCATCGACAAAGTAAAAAGATAACCCACAGCATGCAAAACATATTTGCCAATAAATGTGTTATGGGGTTCATATCCAAAATTTATTTTTAAAAATGTACAAAAGTCAACACCAACAAAACAAACAATCCAATTAATAGATGGGCAAATAACCTGAATAGATACTTCTCCAAAGAGAACATACTGATGGTCAACAGACATATAAAAAGATGGTCAACATCACTATCATCAGAGAAATGAAAATTAAAACCATAATGAGATACTATCTCACACCTGGCAGAATGGCTATCATCAATGTATCAATATGCAAGTGGTGGTAGGGTTGTGGAGAAAGTGGAACCCTTTCGTTCTGTTGGTAGGAATGCAGATTGGTGCAGTCACTGTGGTAAGAAGTATGGAGATACCTCAAAAGATCCATGAATCTTAAAGTCTCGGAATCTGGCTCTAATCTCAATTATAGAGAAATTTTTTAAGTTGGTGGGAAAAATTCACTTTTCCAGTCTGTATTATAGCACCAGAGGATGCCTATCCATTTTGATCTCTCTCTCTCTCTCTCTCTCTCACACACACACACACACACACACACACACACACACAATTTATAAAGGATTATTTAACTGCACAAAAAATCCTAAAGAAGAGTATAAATATGATAGTTAGCTTATTACTATTTCTCAGCAGGAACAGTCTGAATCTCAAGCTGGTGTATGTCTCTTTTAACAGGGCTTCAAACAAACCTGACCCAAATAAATATCATGTAAGTTGTAGGCTGTTAGTGTGGGAAGGACTCCAATTAAAGGTTTATGAGCAGAAAAAAGCAGATGTTTTCTAATAGCACCTGTTCAAGAAACAGTCTCGGCAAAACCCTGCAGCCTTTGTGCTGCACCTGCTGAAAGGAGCATCTGGAGGAGCTACCTTTTTCAGATACAGGTTGGCATTTCTGACAGGGTAACTTATATCTTTATAATATATAAGATCAACAACAACATTTCATTTTGTATGAGTTCCATCTTTTAGAGGAACTTACCACATCTTTTATAGGCTATTTTCTGATCATGTTTTCAAATTAAACTTGTCACTATCTAGTAGTAGTAAATGGTTAATGAATTTAATAAGAGTCAAGATAAATGTTCTAGTGTATTGTGTTCATCTATGCAATTTGTGTGCAAAAATCTGCCTAACTCAGATCCCAGAATGCTTTTGCCCCAACCTGATAATAATGGCAGTGACATCAGAGTCAAATCTATTGTTATGGATGGCTCCAGACCTGTCCTTATTGTGGTCTTGTTATGGTCTGTGAAACCTGAGTGCTAACCATGCCTTTAGGGGCTGAGGAGACCTGGATATTTTGGAGTCTCAAAGACAGTTACTATAGCTGAGATACAAAAGCAGCAGAAAATAAACTACCCATGCATCATGGACTCTGGGGATGTGGCCTTCTTGAAAAACAAAACAAAACAAAACAAAACAAAACAGAAATACTGAAAATCAGCAATGTGCTCTTTAGGCTTACCTAGGAGGTTGGGATTATTATCCTTACTGAGTCATCTACACCAGTGCTCCTTACTGTGTGGTTCCCAGACAGCAGCATCTGCCTCACTTACAAGCTTGTGAGAAATGCAGAATCTGAATTTGTGTTTTAACAAAATCTTCAAGTGATTCCCATAAATATTGAAGTTGGAGAATCATTTTTTTATCACACCTTTTCCATCTTCTGAATTCCAGCTCACATTAGTTTCCTTAATCCTGCAAACTGGGATTATATGCCCTTTGACAGAATTCTACTCTCATCCTCTGACTCAGGGGTATTTTCCTTAAAAGACACAGTGGGCAATATGTGTTAAGGAAGGTTTATCTCTGATTACACCTCATTTTTTTTTATCCTTCCCAAGTAAGCCTTAATTAGCCCATCATTCTAGCTCAATTTTCATTCTGGTAATGTTTGCTGAGTAACATCCATCTTTACATAAGCACAGATTTACTGACTCAAGGAATTTAGTTCCATAAGCATTTATATCAAGTTCTGTCTAACATCTCTGCTAGGAGATATCCTCAGCTGTGTCTGCGATTGTGCTCCAAGCATTTTGTCCTTGGAGGCACAGAGTGCCACATTACTAAAACTTTTCTTGGGTCTGCTTCAGGCATGCTAATTTGCTAAGTCTCAAAAGGTAATTTGTTGATTTGTCATGGTTATCTTGTTTGTGACCCCCTGCCACCTTAGCAGAACATTATCAGTAGAATTAATTTCCTGTCAGGGCTCTGTATCTGCTCTGGAATCTTTTGTTGGAGGGAAGATCCTATATATTTTAACTCTTCTGAAGCCTTAAACATAATGAATAGGAATTATGACATGATTGTCAACTCTCACACTCCAGCCCTGAGTTGGGTCTGCCTTAATGGGTTCTTCTGTCCTGGATTGTTCCTTAAAGGTAGCTCATGCTACCTTCTTCTCTTCCTTTCCTACCACCAAGGGGAGTTGCAGTAGGGGTGATTAGGAAAATCACTTCAGATCTCCTCTGCCATATACAGTTTTTCAAGCAGAATTTTACTCTTAAGAGCCCCATTATTTGCTTTAATGAAGCCTGGTTCTACCTTCTCTGCCAAATAGCCATTTTGTATACAGCTCTTTGCAAAAGCCTCGTACATTTTTAACATGGGAGGAAGATTTTTCTTTCATTCTGTTGGTTAAATTGAGATGTGTGTACACTACAGGTGTTTCCAGTCTATAGATTTCTCATTTGATTGTGGCTCAGCAGCCTGTTGTACATGTACACCCTGCAGCTTTTGCTGTTTTAATACTGTAAATAGCTTCTAAGTCTTGAGTGGCTCCTTGGCAGTCTTTTTTACCGCTCTGCATCATGGTCCTGTTATCATCATACATCTCTGTATGATGGTCTAGCCATCATTTTCTGGCAGTGCAGGTGCTGAGGGTATCCCAGTTTCAGATGGTATCTCAGGGCTTGCTCCATTGTTTACCTACAATAGAAGTCTGTGCTGCAGGAGTTCTTTCCCAGGAGGTCTGTTAAATACACATCTCTGAATAGTCCCAATATCTTGATCAAAGACTTCCAATTCTCTTCCTGAAAAGGCTTTGATTGTAAAAGAATGTTTTCATCAATTGATAATGCTTTCACACCAGCTTTAAGGGTTCTTCCTTACTTCTCATATTTAGGAGCATTTTGGAGCTAATTACTCTTAGCAACTATAAATACTGCCAGGCTTTCCATCTGGAACTTCCTTCCAAGGATACCTAGGATAAAGGCCATACAGTTTGGCTAAGAAAAGCCTCTAAAACCTTCTTTTGATTGTTAAGAGGTTATTCAGTGAACTAACACAATCGATACTGTGCAAATGTAGACTTTCCTTCACCTTCCATCTAATAATTTAGCAGCCATTTGTGAGGATCAAATCTTGGATCAAATCTTAGGTAGTAATTTAGTCTTAAATGCAAATGGATTTAGCATTAAAATTTAAAACAATACCGGACAAGTGCCATTTGTAATTCATATATTAACTGGATTCACCCCGCCTTTCAAGATTGCAATAAAACTGGAAAACTTGTTTCTGCTTAGAATGTATGTATGCATAAAGACACAGCAGAATATTGCTCCTATTCTTTTGCTTTGATAGAGTAGGAAAATCTATAAAATCGCAGTTTTTAAAAAAATGTATCAGAGAAGTGAGGTCACAAAGAAACCTAATAAACTAGAATTCAGAAAGTGACAAGTTCCTCTTAGGATAAAACGTTCTCATACTGTATTTATCATTGATGAAGAGGCAGGAGGAGGAGTATGCTGCTATAGTTGAGGTAAGAAGATAAAAGCTGAACTTTTTAAAAGACTGGAGTGGTATGCCAGCATGTCTGTGAAGAATCTGCATGCCCCAAACACTCTTTCGTTAAAGAGGAAGGCAGGAGAACTGAAATAGTCTCTGAGGCATATGTGTGCCAGATGGGCTGAAGTAGGTGCAAATATAACAGAACTACACAAATACTCTGGGTATTTGAGAGACTGTGAGGTGGCAGCTACCTGTTGTTGAAGAGGGAAGAGGAGAGGTGACTGAAAGAAACTCCCCAGTGAGGTCTGGGTGCACAGTGTCTGTGAAGCCTGCCTGCAATGGACAGGAACCACACAGGCACCTCACTCTGATGCTGAGCAGGCAGCGGGGGCCATGCACGGCTGGAGAGTGGCAGGAGAGTTGAGAGAGAACTCCTGGAGTCACGGGTGCATAGGTCTTCCTAAAACCTAAGGTCAGACAGGAGAAATGAGAAAGCCCACAGGCATCTTGACTTTTAAACTGACTACATGGTTGCCAGACTTCTGTGGCTTTGGGAGAACCAGAAAGCTGATTGAGACATTCTTCAAGTGCAGACACAGAGGACATGTAGTCAGCAGAATAATGGTTTCCTAAAGATGTCCAAGTCCTAATATTTAGAACCTGTGAATATGTTACCTTGATAGCAAAGGGAACTTTGCAGATGTGATAGGTTAAGGATGCTGAAATAGGAAGATTACCCTGGATTATCCAGCTATATAAAAGTCATTAAAAGGGTCCTTGTAAGTGCAAGAGGGAGGCAGGGGAGGCAGTAAACTAGATAAAAGGCAGGGGAGGGAAGTGTGATAATGGAGGCAGAGCTATGGACTGATGCAATCACTGGGTTTAAACACGAGAGGGATGCAGATGGCCCCTAGAAATTTGAAAGAACAGGAAACAGATGCTTCCTTAGCGCTTCAAGAAGGAATAGAGATCTGTGGGCACCATCATTTTAGTCCAGTGGGACATATTTCAGAATTATAACCTCCAGAATTATAACATAATAAATCTGTGCTGTTTTGAGCCCCTAAATTTCTGGTAGTTTGTTAAAGCAATAGTAGTGAAGTGTGACAAGGCCTGCTAAAGTCTGAGAGCACGATAAGAGAGTTTAGAGAAGTCTTCCAGGCATCCCATACCACACACTGAGAATGAAGGTGATGGCTGCCTATTGCTGGGAGGGAGAGGACGTTCAAGGTAACAGATAGAGATCTCCTTGAGTTGCAAGTAACAAAGTGTACTAAAGGTTGAAGGAAAGACAGGAGAAATGAAAACCTTCAAGGCATCCAGAACCTAAGCCCTGCTAAGAGGAAGTTTTGAGTCTGGTCTAAAATAATTTGAAGTCTGTAGTAAATTAAACCTCACTAAAGCTACCACAAAGCCCAGTCCTAGCTCAGTAAAGACCAGATTGAATCACCCTTTCCAATCATCAAATTACTGCCTTATAGGAAAACAGGCACACTGGATTCTAAGCAAAAACCTTATTTACTTTAACCTTTAATGTTATATCACATATAATTTGAGCATTAAATTTAAAAAATGAAAAATATGAAAAAGCAAGAAATATGATACTTTGTCAAGAGATAAAAACTCAATATAGACAGACTCAGAGATGGCCAAATATTAGAATTATCATATAGTACTATGATAATCTAGATATAATAAATACATTAAAGCATCTAGTAGAAACAATGGACAACAAACATAGAGAAAGAAGAGATAAAAATGTTAGATACAAGAAATATAATATCAAAAATAAAGAAGTTTTAGATGGGCTTATCAATGGCCTAAATATAGTAGGGGAAATAATTAGTGAACTTGAAGGCAGGTCAATAGAAATGATCTAAGCTAGAAACAAAGAAATAAATGAGTAACAAATAAACAGTGCATCAGATTGCAGAGAAACTGTGTAGCAGCCTAGTGTGCATGTAATTATATTTCTAGAAGGAGAAAAGAGAAATAATAAAATAATTATTTTAGTGCATATCGGCTATGAATTTTTCAAAACTGATTACAATATTAGCCATGTATCCAAGATGCTTAGAAAACACCATTGGGATAAATACAAAGACAACCATCCCTGGAAACACAATAGACGAATTGCTACAAATGAAGAAGGCACAGTGTTACAAGCAGTCAGAATAAAAACATGTAGTACATAAAGGAACACCAGTATGAAATGTGGCTGATTTCTAACCAGAAGGAAGCAGAGGCTGGAAGACAACGGAAGAGCATCTTGATGTGCTAAGAGAAAACAGCAACCCCCCATCAACCTGGAATTCCACATGAAGCGAACAGGCCTCAGAAATTAAGGCAATGTAAAGACAGCTTTAGGCCAACAGAAACTGACTTTGTCACCAGAGATGTACACTACGAAACATGCTTAAGAAACTCCTTAAGCCAAAAGGAAATTACACAGCTAGAAACCAGGAATTTTAGGTAGGAATGGAGAACCTTATGAAGGATAAATGTTATAGGATATAGAGGATCTTCATAAGAAAAACAAACATCCTTTCTGTCTGTATAAATAGCTCTTTAAAGATTGTTAATGGTTTAAATTAAGAATACTATGAATATAATACACATTTTATAGTGTATATAAAATACCTGACAATAAGGTCTCAAAGTGTGGGAGGATACTTGAAACTTTACTATTATAAGATTCTTACATTGTTTATGAAGAGGTGAAATATTTTCTAAGACAGCAAGAGATAATTTAAAGCAGCATGTTAGAATCTATAGCGCAAGCACTAAATAAATCACACAAAATAGGGTAACTACAAAGTTAAGAGGAGATAAAATGTTCTTCTAAAAGACAGTTTCCTTGAAAAAGTTAGGAAAAGAAACAAAAATCATGACCAACAGAAATTAAACTCCAACAGGATAGACTTAAGCATAAACACAGGAACAACTACATTAAATGCAAATGGATTAAGCACCTTACCTGAGGCCAACTGTCCAACTTGATAAGAAGACAAGGCCCTACTATATGCTACTTACAGGAAACATATTTTATAAATACTGATAGGTTCAAAGTTAAATATATATATATATATATATATATATATATATATACATATACACATACATATACACATATATACACATATATATATTTATTTTGGCACAAACTCCAATCACATGGGCCGAGTTCCTCTGAATCTACCAAGGGATGTTTTGGAGGATATGTCTTCTCTTATCCTCTCTGATTTCAAATTCCTGCATCTGTGGAATTAGTTCAGTTTACGGGGTTCTATCATCCATCACGATGGATGCTGCCACCTTCTAGAACTACCCTGTTGCATGCTGAATAAAATGCTGACTACTCATCAAAAGCAATGTCACAGAAGGCAACAGAAAGGAGTTTTTCCAAAAAAAATAGGAGTGGTTATCAGCGTTGAACACTGTCCACAGGTGGTTAATGAAGCATGTGTGTTGGACAGAGTTACAGAAGACAGTCACTAATTTTGGGGATTGTATGGACAGAAACCGAATGTCATAAACTTTCTAACTTCACTTGAACCCTAGTGTTTTTTACTATCTTTAAATCACCTTTAATTGCTCAATCTGTAAGATCCCTTTTGCCTTGGCATTACTCACCGTGCAAGGTTATTCTTCACAGTAAGTCAACATTCTTTCCTAGAAAAGATTAAACTCCAGTGGCTATCAAATCTCTAAGAGGAGGGAGAAGAGGAGCCCTCTGAAGTGACCACATGCCTACAAGGCCACGGAAGCAGTGGTGAGGCGGGTGGGAGATGGCTGTGGGAGGGGTTACAGCATGCGCCAGAGCCAAGGAAATGGCAACTGGGGTGGCAGCAGCACAGCTGTGGAGGGAGTGGGGATGGGGCCAAGAGAAACAGCAGAGTGCTTGACAAGTGAGGAGGCATCAGTGGGGTGGGCCTGCCAGAGTCTCTGTGCTGTGGATGAGGCAAACAAATTCACATGGATTACCGAGTCCTGTGGAGAAAAAGGGACGGCACAGCCACTCTATCAAGAGGAGAGCACATCAGCCCTTACCTAGATGGGCTTTTATTGCTTTCCAGTCATATTACATCAAAGAAGGTTCTCATTATTTCTAGATTTAGTTAAGTAATTACTTCTTACAGATAACAAAAAAAAAAAAGAAGAAAAAGTTGCAAATGCAAGGGAACAATAAAAATGATTGACTTGGTTACATTTCATTCTTGGGACACCTTAGCACAGACTTTAGGGAGTTATTTCAGATATATACATTAAGCATCTGTAGTCTTAGCTCAGGGTGAGGGAGTTTTAGCAAAAGCAAGCCTCAAAGCAGTCTAGGTACAATGGCCTGGTTCCCCATGGGAAAGCTGATTTGTGGGCCTGGCTCCAGTGTGCTGCCTCAAATTTTATCAGTTTTCCAGATCAATGCTGGGCTACATTTTCCACTGCCATCCTGATCAGTTCCCTATAGATAAGCAAGTAAATAGATTGTGAAAAATCGGGGTCAAGAAGGGATTTATAGATATAGAAAAAATCTTGTGGTTTTTAACTGGAATTGGAGGTAGAATCATGAAAAGATATTTTTCAGTAATAGTCATAAATAGACTTGGAAATACAGAGATGTACATATTAATTCTATCTGCCCAGAAGGCCTAGAAGCAGTGGTGCCTCAGTGGTAATGAGCACACTGAGTCTAAGATCTCTCTTCAGAAGTATTAGCCTGAAAGAACCAGGATTCCTTAGAACTTTGGATGATTCGAGGACTGGGTCAGAGAAAGAATATGATGAACTTAAAGCATGTTGTGCCCAAAACAAGCAATGCTGAAAGAAGATAAGACTATGTCAAAAAAGTCACAGGAACCATCTTGGAAGATATTAATTACACTGACAAAATCTGGAAAATTTTTACCATCAAAATTTGTTTTAGTATTTGCCAGCCACAATAGTAGTAATATATTCTGGAGTTGTTAGTGGATATACTAAGGCTGGAGAATGGGTTTGATGAGGAACAGGATATTGATATAATCTTACAGCATCACCCCACAACACACTTAAATGAATAATGAAACCAAGTTACTCTGTAGTAGAGAAAGCTGACATGTGTTGGGGCCTACCCTGCCTGGTCTCAGGAAACTGTAACCCCCCATGACTTAGGCTGGGTGAGAGACCTCTAGACCAGGAGCCACTAAGGAGACAAAAACTTATTTCCCTGGCATGAACGCTGCCTGTTCTGTGCCTGGCCTCCTATGCTTGATCAGTTAGCCAATGACAGGTAGATTCCCCATGGGGGGAATTGCCTAAGACAGGCATGATCACGAGGAGGCCTCAGGGAAGAGACTCGGGGCTGTGGAAAAGAAGGGGTGATCGACATCAACCCCTGCTGACATCAACCCCTGCCCCCCTTGGCTTTGTCAAAGCCTGAGTCCTTGTTCTTAGATGTGAGAAATCCAAGTCTCTTGACTGCCTTTGTCTCCTCTTCCCAACTCAGGCCTGGGGAAACAACAATGGTGGTCCAGACCAGACCAAGGGTGCAGTTCAGACCAGAGTCAGCGAACCCCAGGGGTAATCAGGCCTGGGGCGTAGAATATGCAAGATCCTGTAAGATCTGCTTGCTGGAGTATGTTATTAAATTAGAATATGAAGGTACAGGCAGGAAACGAAAAGTAGCTTTTGGGTCCTGTAGTCTTTTCAAATGACAAACCCCAAACTTTGCCCAGAATCCCAGCAAGAGTTCTGTCAGCACCTTTGAAAGTTACCTATTCCTTTTGATCTTTTCTGCCAGACATGAATCTACAAACTGAGTCTGTATTCTTAATAAAAAGCCTTCTCAGGTGGGGGCGCGGGGCACTCTCCACTAGAGAGAGTGGCCGTTTCGTCCCTATTTCCCCACAGGACTTGGTTGTCTCTGTGTATGTTTTTCTCATGTTTCGATGAGCCATCCACAGCGTTCCGTGATCACTGCAGGCTGGTGGCCGTGTCAGACAGGTAACAACTTTAGCAAGTGATTCAAATCCAGCCTAACCAGTGATGGCATGGGTCACCATGATGTGCCACCTGAGGTGATGCTCTGAGAAAAGCATATCACTTCCATAATGTTCCAGCCCAGGGTACCTGGTCATGAAGAAGCATCAGATGGACCCTGGTTGAGGATAATCTTACAGCATAAAATGCCTGTATTCTTTCAGACTGCCTGCATTATGAGAACAGGAAGAGACTCAGGAACTGTTCATGATTAAAGGAGACTGGAGAGATGAGACAACTTAATGCAATTCAGGATCCTGGTTTGCTTCATGGACCAGAAAGGAAAAAGGGGCATTGTTGATAGCCGGTGTTCTCAAATTGGGTTCTGGGGTCTGGGCAGAAGTGTGCAATATGAGGGGGGACTGAAAAAAAACAGAATTTATTTATTAATAGTTGTATATTTATTCTTACATGTTTAAACATCTATTGCCTTCAGAGTACTTTCCATTTGATGCAATACACCTACTGAGTTTTTTTTTTTTTCTCCACTGCTCAAAACAGCTTTTGAACTTATTGATTTTGAGGCCTTTTGGAGCTTCTGCTGTTTTTTGTTTCACCTCTTCCACATCAGAGAATGTTTCTCTTTAAGGACTTTTGCAATCAGGGGAAATAAAAAAAAGGGGGGGCTCAGGGCGAGATTGGGTGAATAGGGAGGGTGGGAAACAAGTCTTGTCATTTTTAATCAAAAACTGCTGAACATTCAGCATGGTGTGAGCAGGTATGCTCTAAATCACCCATCATGAAATGGGTAAATACATTGAGAGAATCTTCAGAAAAAATTTGCTGAACCCAAATGCAGCCTCTCACAAAAATACCAGCTGGTACACTGATACAGATGGGTTCCTAGAATACTCACCTAGTGGGGGAAGCCTATACTAAAGGGGCCCACCCCCAAAAAATAATTCTGGGGATTTTTTGGGTCCCCCCTCATACATGTTGATTTTCTGGTTGGGAGAATTAAAGAGATGTTATATATAAGTGTTCTTGTTTGGAGAAAATGCATATTGGCATGTTTGGAAATAATGGGCACCATGCCAATGGCTTGATTAGATAGATATACAGAGAGAGGAGAGAGAGGGAAATATTAAAAATTAGAGAAACTAGGCATGTGGGAAAATTTTCACAGTTTTTGAAAGATTTGCAATTTTCTAAAAGTTTGAAATTAAATCAAAATAGATTATAAAAATAAATACATACAATAACTTCCTACATGATTAAAAATAACTTCCATGAGTTTTATTTATTAGTACTAAATTTGTTGGGATAAAATACTCAAAGTTAGGATAGATAAACCAAACAATTTTATATAACAAAATCAATCAATCAACTATGATAAAATGGATTACTAGTAAATATTGCTTTCCATTAAACAAGTTGCTAGGCAGTAAACTAAAGATAAATATATATTATATTTAAAATATGAAGTATCTCTAGCTTTTGGACTTTTTGATCAAAATTATACTTTAGAATAGTTGTTACTAGAATTAAATAATTAACATTTAAAATATAGAAGGCGTGGCTTGAAGTTTACCCCAGATAACTGAAATTAAAGACAATGTGTCCTAATGCCTTAGCACTGGAATTAGTTTTTGCCTCCACATGAATTATTTTACTTGTAAATTAATCAACCAATTCAATAGAAGTGGAAGAAACAGTTATATTCTCAATAAAAACAGATGAAAATTAATGGAGTCCACCAAACCAAGTTGCTTGCTACATGATGCTAATTAATAGTGTGACAGACATTTCTCCCCATTAGATTGATCAGATTTAAAAACAGCTCTGAAATGTCGGCACCATCTTCACACTTATTTTTCTGCTAAACTGATGAGGAACTATGTAAAGGAGCCACACAATGAACAATGTTAGATAAGAGTCAAAAGTCTTTAAAGAAGAATATGGAAGGTAAGACATGATAGGTCAGTTGAGCGAAGAAGAAATGAGACCTAGCAGCTGTCTAGTATTTGAAATAAATGAAGTTAAACTGAACCTTGGGTTTGTGTGTTAGGGAAACATGAAACTCAGTGACAATCATATTTCAAAAAAAAAAAAACAAACCCAACGAATCAAACCAAACAATATGAAGCCCATTATTAAAGTAATGACAAAAAAAAGCACTCAATTTTCAAAATGATTCACTGAAAGTACCAGTTATGATTGTGAAAAATACATGAGGTACATTGTTCATAGTACTTTTAGATTACTTCAGTTAAAGCACAGAAAGTGACAAGAATGCAGAAATAATGAAAGTATGACCAAAACTTTTTATGTAAAAAAGAGGAAGAAAATATTTCTTGTTCTGAGACTAGGGGGAAATAATTGACAGAAAAATCCTAATACTTCAGCTAAAGATTAGGCATTAGTGCCCTGTAGCATAATTCAATATAATGTATAACATTTACTATGTGAAAATGATATAATTGATTCAAAATTATAAAGCATGTATACTGTGTTATTTTTAAAATAATGGTTATTAACTGGTCACTGTTCAACCACACCCTCTGCTCCCCTGGCCATTTTGAGAATCACACCTATAATTGAGCTTCAGCAGACTGCTGCTTTAATTAATTGAACTGATTGTCACAGAACAGGGGTGCTAAAAATATAATCCGCAGACTAGCAGCATCATTGCCATTACCTGGGACCTTGTTAGGATGAAAATTCCCAGGTTCTGCCTCAGATTGCCTAAATGAGTGGGGCCAGAAATTCCTGATTTAACAAGCTTTCTTGGTGATTCTGATGCACTCTCAAGTTTGAGAACCACTATGGGAAAGTGACTTGTTTCTTTTTGAACTTCTCCAGGACTGTGGAGGAAGTAAGTGTGGCTGGCCATTTTTTGAAAATATATCTTGCTCATGTGAATTCATAGGTAATTATTAATATTTCTATTGAAGGTCTCTATTGCTTGAAAAAATGTGCCCTTTGTTTGGCATGTCCTGCTCAGCTTTCCTAGGAATTCCTATTATTTTGTTGGACAAAGCTAGAGCAAGGAAAAAAAAATTGAATAAGGCTGACAGAGAACAAACATTCAAGTTTACAGCTTATGCATGAAGGCTAAAAGTCTTAAAAATTTCATTAACATTGTCTGACTCAGTAATTTCAAAATGGAGAAGAAAGGGCCAGGCTTTTATTCCTAGAAGTCAGGGTGGATTTTTTTGTTTTGCTTTTGTTTTTATTATGGTCTGCTATTCCTAATCTGTGCCTCGACTATTAGTTTTTGACAACTATGGCATGCCTCATAAAATACACTGAGTTCCCCCAGCAAGCTGCTTTCCTGCTTCCTGGCACCGTCGTACTCCATCTATTGTGTTCTCACCGTTTCCTTACTTAGCTTCTTCCCATGCAGCTTATGTAAAACTGCCTACAATGTGCCAGTTATCATAGTGCACAAAACATACTTGGCCCATCCTCTAGTGGAAATGTAGTGGATAAATAGTTGCAGTTACCCTGGTTACCCATTCTTTTGCAGAGAGCAATGATCAAGCAACACCTAACATCTATAAAGAGCTTGTTTTGTATGAGGCAATGCCCTAAAAATTTTACTTCCAATTGCAAAATTAAAAGGACGGTATAGGACTTGATAAAGAAATTAAACAAGATAAGAAAGTGAAACAAAGAGTTTTCTAAAAAGAGAAAGGATAATACTTATTTCCTTTTTTTGAAAGGAACGCACTTACGAGATCAGCAGAGCTACAATTGCTTATATCAATATAATAATTTTTACCTTTTGTTATATTCAAAACCAAGATGTGGTAGAGAAAACCAAATAAGTAAGTATACAAAGGATTTTTCCACATATATGAATGCAATAAAGAACTATAAAATATACAACACAAAAAAGGAAAATATCAATACTATTTCACTGACTTTAAAATGAGTTAAATATCAAGTCAGTTTTCTGTATCTAAAACATTCACTCCCAAACATTTGTATTTTCCTTTTTCCATATGTTTACTTCACAGATACTTTCTTTAGGAAGATAGTATTTCATACCAATTGCTTGGACATCCTCCTTTTTCTTTGAATCCCCTTACAGACCATGATGCACCTTAGTTTTATATTAAATAAACTATTCTATCCCTAGTGAATATTTAAAATATAGTGTTTTCTTAAAAAATAATTTTTGCCAAAATGCTGCAGAATCCATTATTTTTTTCTGGATTAATGTCCTGGCCCTATCACTTACTAACTGTGTGATGTGAGAAAAGTTACTCAACCACTTGGTATATGAGTTCCTTTGTCTATAAAATGGGGAAAATAGTAGTTCAGCTCTCACTTATTGTTAGCTATTATTATCATTATTATATTATTATCAGAAGTGAGTATAAGTCTGTAGCCTCAACTAGGAATTGCCTTCATATTATAGTTAATTTAATGAGCTTTATTTTCCTATTTTTCGAATGAGGGCTATAAGCATCCTTACATGTCTGCCGATAAAACTGCACTCCTGGTGATGTGTAGTTAAAAGTTTATTAATAATAGTTTACTTTAAAACAGCTAAGTAAGTTTATACTAAACAGTCTAGCCATCACTGCCTTGACCCTGGGCCTGTTTCCCCAGCTCTGTGTAGCTAGGGTTACACATGTCCCTTCAAATAGGCTGCCCAATCAGCTGAGACTTGAAATTTTTTTGTTCTGAGCGATGGGGTGGATGAGCTACTCTAAGACTTCCATTGGCCTTCTTCCCACTACAAAGTCTGCATCATGCCAATCAAAACCAGAACGTCAAAACAACCAAACTTTTACCCGTGTTGAAGTCTGAATAACTGGGAAGCTCCAAATTTGAAGTCCTTCCCTAAGAATATGCTTCTGCATAAGTTCTTTCTCCTTAGTTCTAGCCCAGTTACTCCGTCTACAAATACACAAAAAAATCTTAAGAATGGAAATATGGATTTAAATATCACCAGAGACCCCCACACTAAAAGTCATGTTGTTCTTTGTTTATGTCAGTTAAATTCATCAGGCCCAGAAACTTGCTGGAAGCCTGGAGTCTTTAGCAAACTTCCCTCCAATGGAGTATCACCCAGATGACCAGATTCCTAAAGCTAACTCTTGCTTGAATTTTCTACTGTCTTCTTAAGTCTTTTTAATAGAATGAATGTGTCAGTGAAGTTATGGGATTTTAGATTTAGACGACTCCCAACATCATGAATGGTCAAGATTTTTCTCTTTCTTCCTTAGGGATGTATCATTTGCTTGGTGTTTGGGCACTTGGCCGAGGACATGTATCTGTGGTATGTGGCTACGGCATATCCCTATCTCCACCTGTTCTACCAACTAAGCTACTGACTTAGTGTTGCCAAGGGACATACTATGTTGTATACATTAAATCAAAAATGTTGTTACAGTCAGTATCTTAAACGCTTTTCATACTTCATGTATCTAATGGCCCAGTGGCATTAACACACTTAATTTGTACCATTTTGCATAATGACGTGCAAAAACAGGGAAGTAGAGGGTAATATTATTCTTGCTGTACAAATCAGACTACACTAACTTCTAAAGTATGATTTTAATGTAGTTATTTCAAAACAATGCGCAAGGATGCCAGAACTGAGAAACACCCTCATTTGCTGATGAAACACCTGGAATATAATGATAGTAAGAAAATCGCCTCTGGTTCCTAGAGATTTAGCAGGAACAAGCTGAGCTTACACCCAGCAGGGGTTCAATGAAGGCTTGTTCAGTGCTGGAATGAACACTAGCCTCAGTTTAAGTTATGGTGCTTTGTGAAGAACATGAGCCATCTGTGTCTTCTGGGCATGGTCTTAGCAAGCACAGTGGCAATCCCTGCATATAACTATAGTTTAAGGGGTGTAGGAAAGGAAAATTTCCACTTTGAATTAAAGACTATGAGTCCCTGTTAAGCATAATCAGAGTGTATGTCAATCATTCACAGAAATTTAAATCAGGGCTTATTTTAACTTAGAGGAAGAACTGAAATCTCAGCCAAAGAGAGTTAGAACAGGCAACTGCTCTGGGAAACTTTGTTGGCAAAGGCTAGATGAAGATGTACACAGATCAAAGTGAAGCTCACGCGTATTCTTAGTCTTTTGGGAAATGTGAAAACACTTTTTTGGGGAGTCAAAATTATTAGACTTGAAAGTATATAAAAATAACAGAATAAAGTGATAATTTCTATTATTAAACTGCCACTAATAGTAATGTAACAATGTCACATGTGGAAAGCAATCTACTTAAATAATCAGATAAAGGGGTTTTTAACTATTAAATTAGTAAACTTCAAAAAGATACATATATAGTATTAGAAATAGAAATATAAACTTTGAAAAGAGTTATAGTATTGTGGGCCATAACATGTATATAGTTATATGATCATTCACAACTCTTTGATTAACTTAAAGAAATAAAACAGTATGTGCCTAGTTATAGTCTTTTTAGCATTTCCCATGCTTGCAAAACATAGATGATTTAATGTCTAACATTAAAAAATTACTTACAAGTGCATTACAGAACCACTCAAATGTTATGCAATCATTACATTATAATTGAATTTATTGGAATGATATTGGTTAATAAAATCATATGTTTCAGCTGTGAAACTGTATAATACAACATCTGTATATTGTATTGTGTGTTCACCACCCCAAATCGGATCACCTTCTACCACCATTTATCCCCCCCTTTACTTTCTTCTACTTCTCATCACCCCCTTTCACTCCGATAATCACCATGCTACTCTCTGTGTCTATGAGGGTTTGTTTGTTTTTTTGTTTGTTTGTTTTGGCTTAATTCCTTCACCTTTGTCACCCAACCCACTTCCCCACTTAGAGCTGTCAGACTGTTCTCTATATCTGAGTTTGTTTTTATTTTGTTTAATTTATTTTGTTCATTAGAATCCACATATAAGTGAAATCATATGGAACTTGCGTTTCTCTAACTGGTTTATTTCACTTAGCATAATACTCTCCAGATTCAATCATGCTGTCACAAAAGGTAAACTTTTCTTCTTTTCATGGCTGAGTAGTATTCCATTTTGTAAATGTACCACAGTTTTTTATCTACTCATCTACTGATGGGCACTTGGGCTGCTTCCAAATCTTGACTACAATAAATAATGTTGCAATGAACATAGCAGTGCATATATTCTTTAGAATTAGTGTTTTGGGTTTCTTTGGATATATTCCCAGAGTTAAGATCACTGGGTCATAAGGTAGTTCCATTATTTATTATTTGAGGTAACTCCATACCGCTTTACATAGTGGCTGCACCAGTCTGCATTCCCACCAACAGTGCATGAGCATTCCCTTTTCTCCACATCCTTGCCAGCACTTGTTGTTTGTTGATTTATTGATGATAGCCATTGTGACAGATGTGAGGTGATATCTCATTGTGGTTTTAATTTGAATCTTTCTGGTGATTACTGATGTTGAGCATCTTTTCATATGTCTGTTGGCCATCTGTATGTCCTTTTTGCAGAACTGTCCATTCATGTCCTTTGACCATTTTTTAATTGTGTTGTTTGTCTTTTTATGGTTAAGTTTTCATAAATTCTTTATAAATTTTGTATATTACCCACTTATCTGATGTGTCATTGGCAAAAAATTTTTGCCCAGCAAAAGAAACTGTAAACAAAATGAGAAGAAAACACACTGAATGGGATTACATTGTAATTTTACAGGCTATGTAAGAACATGCACATATCCTTATAATGATAGGTAAAAATAATACATAAAAAACATACACTAATTAAAGGGATATCAATTATGTATGTGTATAGACAAAGACTAAACAAGATTATGCAAAAATATAACTGGTACATAAATGGAAAATTATCTACTTTTTGTTAGGTATCTTTTTATATTATTTTTTAGATAACATTGCTATAATAAAATTTATATATGTAAATAGATTGGTACTCTATTTTCAATATTGTTCATGAAATTTTCAAGTGGTTTCCAATGCTTATAATTCTCTGTATCAATTCTTTCCATTTGGCCAAAGGGAAAGTTGTTCTTAATTCTCAAATTTATAGTAAAGTTAGGTTCTGCAAGTGAAAAAAATATATGTTAATATATAAATATATTAACAAATTCAGGCTACATATTACTGCTCTTCTTCTTTTTTCAGAGCAATGGGTTTAGAAATATTTTAATTCAGAGATTTCAAGCGTTGCTTTATTGAGTCTCATGTCTGACATCCTTGCTATAAGTCAAGTGTGTATTGTAGCAAGTGATTCTCTACAACATCCCTGGAGACTCAATTACTTGGTGCTTTGTATGTATCTGGGCAAGTGTTGGAGTAACTTCTAATATAGCAGGGACATATTTTCTTTGAATATTTAAAAAATATCATTATATATAGATATCACAGTAAATTTCTTCTGAATCCACCAATGCTTGATTAAAAATAATACATTTAAAATACATCAATATAAAAATTGTATTTTGGACTAGAAATGTGAAAACTTGTTCATGTATCCACAGCCTTTTAGGAAATAGTATAAAACCTCAATCCTCTCTTCCATCTGTTATACCCAATTATATGGTATGAAATATATTAAAATGCATGGGAATATTATGAACCCTTGATATTTCTGGGAAACACAAGTTATGAAACTTTGTTATTGTTTTATTTTTCTTTATTCCTTTAATTTGAAAAATGTATTGGAAGCATGGTAGAGGAAAATCACAAGTAGGACAAGAACAAATGTACAACAGAAAAAGAAGTCAAGATAAAAGGAGGAGAATGAAGATAATGATAAAAAATTCTTTGTGAAAGGTAATTGAATTGAACTATTTTTAAGCCTAATTTTGTTATAGTGAGCAGAATATAAAAGGGACTATGATGGATTTCTGAACTCTAATTTTTAAAACAAATTTATGTGGTCAAACATTTTACTACTTCTCATCTTGTGAAATAATTCACTGCAGGTTTTATGCCATCTGATCCTTGCTTGTTTTAGTAAACAGTAACTAGCTCCTGGATGCCTTTCTTTTGATCACAGGACAAATTCAACCCATTAGCAAAACCTTTAAGGTCTACTTTCAAAATATATCCACACTCTGACTATTCCTGACTACTTTCAAAGTGACTCTCCTGTTCCAAGGCTCCATCTCTTAACTGGATTATTTCCATAATATTTTAACTTGTCTTCCTGCTTTGCACTTGCTCCTCTGCAATTTATTTTCAACACAGTCCAAGAGTGATTCTATTAAACCCAGAGATTACCACACTCCTCAGAACCCTCTGATGCTGATGTGAGTAAAGGATTAAGGCTCGACATAATTAGATCCCTACTACTTACTTCCTTTTATTGTCCACTTTTTATTTTGATTGTATTGCTCTAACTGTACTGAAGGTTATGCAGTTCCTCAGAAACCCTGGGTATTTTCACACCCCCGGAGTTTTATTCTTCCTGTCTCCGTTGCTCGGTTGGCATGCTGTCCTCCTGAGAGGTGCATGTCCTGCTCCCCACTAGATCTCTCCTTAAAAGCCACCATAGATAGCACTGAACGCTTTCATGACCATTAATTATAAAAATCACACTCCTGTCTGGAGTCTGTATTCTCTTTCCCAGCTCTATTTTCCTTCCTGAGCTGTGATTACTATAAGCTTTATGTGCAACTGTAGTTACTTGTTTACATGTGGCAGGCTGAGAATGAGGAGAAACAGGAGAAATAAATACAGGGATTACTCCCTATTCTGGTGCTTTGCCGTTCTGAGATAGCTAAATGGGTTTCAAGTGGAAAGAGAGCCTGATCTTCCACATTTCTTACAGGTGGATACTTTGAAGTCATTTTAAATAAAACTCTCATCTCCACTCCCTTGATTATGCAGAGAGGGCCTGGGGGTGAGGGTACCACTGTATTTTACATATCAGGCAGCACCTTGGCATATGGGAAACACACTCCCTGAGCACACCTGTCCTGTCTTAGGTCACTTGTAATGTTTATGGATCTTTTAACACCTTTAGCTTTTACTCTGCAGCAGCTGAGTTCCCCCTACCCTCCACCTTTCCTTTCCTTTTAAAAAATTAATAGTCCCTTTCCTTTTCTGAACACATGAACTGTATCCTGCAGACGGAAATCTCTTAGACTCTTTCTTACCATGGCTGGAAGGGCTCTCAACCTCTCCAGAGTTGGGCTCTGCATATTCAGAATCATTAGGTCAGCTTCCTGATCTGTTCTTCTGAACCACACTTGCGCTGTGCTGACGGAAAGTGAGATCATTCTCTGCTTTCAGTTAAACCATAGCCTGTTCTCCATTATGGATATAATTGTGGCCTTTGGGCTGGACAGAACCCTATTTTCTCCCCATTTTTCTCTGATGGGCAAGAGGCTGCTAAGATGAATTATTATAGCTTCTGATTATATATGGTGAAGTGTCATAAAGATTCACAGGTTTTTGTAGATAGGAATTATTTTTCCAGTGGCCTGTCAGTTTGACTGTATCTTGAGTTGCAAAATATATAGCAAGACCCTCTCCAAGCTGAGTTTTGTTCAGCCTTAGAGGTGTCATATGCCTTTTCTGCTACATATCATTATGGAGACATTTTATAGCTACTGACCACTGCCATCAATGCTCTCTGGAACATCAACAAATAGGGGCTTTAAATTATAAATGCAACCCTTGGTAGTACTGATTGAATGGAATACATTCCATACATTTCAGAATATAATATACTTTCTGTAAATTTTCTTGGTTTGAGTATCCTTTTAGAGTGATAAAAAGGGGTTCTATAATTACCACTAATGCCATGTGAAAAATACCTATAGTAAGTGCCCTAAAAATCAATCTCTTTAGCATAATCCTTGAGCTGCATTTTCATGTGCCAACGTCATCATGTCAGGGCCTCTCAGGTGCCAAGAGATGCCCAAGGCATTTCACTTGTTGAGAATCTCAGTATACTAGAAAATAAAAGATACCTATAGCTAGAAAAAAATTAACTTTAATTATTCACATTTGCCAACTTAATTATTATATCCTATATAGTGAGAGTACTTAGTTTATTCCCACTAGTAAGATAGTAATTAATGTCTAAAATAAGCATCAAGCTGTGAACCTGATGTCCAGTATTAATGACCTACTGACTTCATGTGATAAGGTCATTATTACGCATTATAGACATTTACATATATTTAAGGGATAGTATAAAAACATCTAATTGCTAAGTGAAATAAGCCAGTTGGTGAAAGACAAATACTGTAGTGCATGATCTCACTTATAAGAAAAATCTAATGAACAAAATAAACTAATGAGCAAAGTAGAACCAGAGGCATAGAATTATGAAACAGATTGACAGCTGTAAGAGGGGAGAAGGGGGGTGGGAACTGACTGAAAGAAGGTGAAGGTCTTGTCAAAGAACATATATGAAGGACCCATGAACATGGACAACAGTGAAGGGACTGATCATGGAAGTGGGGGGCGGGTTGGGTGGAAGGGAGAAAAGGGAAAACGTGGGACAACTTTTAATAGCATAAGCAATACAATATTTAAAAAACAAAACAAAAAACCCCATCTCTTGATAAGTGATTCTGACAATCCTGCAACAGAATGCTAGAGATTCTGAATGGGGTCAACTCTTACTACGCTTAAGAGTTAGATGATTTAGTGACCTCCTCCTCTAGCCAGCGCTCTAATTTATCACGATGCATTTGATTTCTCTGCCCACTGTGTTGCAGTGATTGGCTGAGGATACCACATTCCAACTGATACTCAATTGCCTACTTGACATCTCCATTTGGATCTCTAATAGGAATCTCAAAATTAACATCACCAAAATAGAATTCCCCTTCCCAGCTTTTTTGAGGAATACTTGACAAACAACATTGTATCATTTGAAATGTACAATATGATGATTTGACATATGTTTTGAAATATTTAACACAATCAAGTTATGTAATTGACACAGCTGTCGCCTCACATAGTTATCTATTATGTACATCTATGGGGAGAATGCTGAAATTTACTCTTTTAGCAAATTTCAAGTGCAGGAGTGTCCAACCTGTGGCCTGAGTGCCACATGTGGCTCAGGATGGCTATGTGACCCAACACAAAATTGTAAATTTACTTAAAACATTATGAGATATTTTTTTGTGATTATGTGTCACAGTGTATTTAATGTGTGGCCCAAGACAACTCTTCTTCTTCCAGTGTGGCCCAGAGATGCCAAAAGATTGGACACCCCTGCTACAGTATTAACTATACTTGCCATGTTGTACATTAGATCTTCAGAACTTGTTCATCTTATAAATAAAAGTTTGTATTTTCTGACCATCTCCCTGTTTCTCCTCTTTCTCAGCCCCTGGAAACTACCATTCTGCTCTGTTTCTGTGGGTTTGACTTTTTTTGTTTTGATGGCTCCCATGTCAAACCTGTACTCCTCATCTCAACAAATAAGTGTTGCTGTGTTCAAATTGTGAAAGCCAAAATCTTAAGCATCATCAGCGGAGGTATTTTTCTTAGTGTCTTTGTTGGCTTCTCCTCTCCTTAAGTGAGCAATGTTCTACAATTAAAAGGCTCAGTTCTAGACCTTCCATAATATGTGGCCTAAATTTTTCTTAGGGAAATTCATCTACTCCACGGCTTTGAATTCAGTCTACACATCATCTATTTTTCTTTTCTTTCCTTCAAAACTGACATGCAAAGCATAAACAAATTCCCATGGCTCTACTTTCAAAACATGTTCCAAATCCATCTTTCCATTTTGCTTTCTTTGTGGCCGGCCTAATACAGGCCTACATTATCTCCTTGGAGGACTATGGCAATGACCTCCTAATTGGGCTCCCTGCTTCTACTCTTTCCCTAATAAAGTTTATTTTTATAGAAAAAAATAAAAAGCAAAATCAAGAAACCGTAAGTGAGATTATATTCTCCTCACCCCCAGCTTAAAAGCCACCAGTGGCTTCCCATTACATTTATAATAAAATCCAAAGTCTTTATATTTACTTAAAAAGTTCCATATGATCTGACCTCTGCCCACTTTGCTGATTCCATTTCTTACCACCTTCCTCTTTGCCCTCTAACTTTTGACATAGTGGCCTTGTTCTTCTTCTTTTTTTAAACATTTAAAATTATTTTATTGTTGTTCAATTATAGTTATCTGCATTTTCTCCCCACCCCAGCCAAACCCACCTCCCTCCCTTGCTTCCACCCTCCATCTTTTTTTTTTTTTTTGCTGTTGTTGTTGTTTTTTAACAGGGTAAACCTGATACTTATCTGCACTCACTGGTTCCACTACCAGAAATGCTGACTCTAGACGGAGAAGACTGTCCTCTTCCAGCCAATGTAAAATCACTCACCCTGCCTCACGTCTAGTCACTACACATACAGTATAACACCCTGTTTTATTTTCGTCACATCACTCTCTCAGTTGTCTTGTATCTGGTCTGTCAATGCACTTTAAGAAAGTAGTATAAGTTCAGGTACCTCGTATGCCTTACTCATCCACTTACAGACTCCACAACAGGGCCTGGCATCAGGTAGGCACTCAAGGCTTAATTTTGAGTGAATTAATGTCTGTATCTACTGGTCCTGGATCCTCACATTCTTCATAAAAGACTGAAAAGCTATTTACTCTCTTTTCATTTCTATGGTATGACTTTGATGTGTATATAACAGGTGTCCCTACTCATTGTTTCATATCAAGCATCTCCATTTTTTTCAGTTTAGCATTTCAAAGAGTGACCTTTAGATGTCTCGCCATCTCCCTCAGGGGCTCCAGGCTGCCCATTCGGGAGTTTGTAAGCACCGTGGGCCTTGTGGTAGAGTTGTGTATGGAGCCCATCTGCAGGTGGAGGGCTATTACTGATGAAGCCACATTTTCGTGAGGAAGAAAAAGAAAAACCAACTGAGTGCAGGCACTGGAGATTTTCTCTCTCTTCTGAAAGGGGGAGGCAGGCTCATGAGAATTTAGCTTTTACGTGTCTTCTGGAAACTTGAACAATCCCATCTGCCCTGTTTCGTTATTAGGTTGAGACATCTAATTCTTCCAATATAACCCTAGCACAGCTTACCCAGCATAGGCTCCCAGGTATTCAGGGATCCTCCCTTCACTTTATTTAAAATTCCTAACCCTACCCTAGTGATCTCGTGACTTCTCACTCACTTTATTCCTATTCCAGGGAGGGGAAGAACAACAACAAAACAACAGAAAAACTACTAAACAATCAATCATATAACCTCACTGTCCCCTTGTTTCTTTTATAAGCAACCTTGTTAGCCCATTTAATTCACAGCCAGGAGTCATTAAAACAGAGTTCCTCTTTCTTCAAGGTCAGATTGCAGGAACAGTTCCACAGGTGAAAGGGTCACCTTTGCAGAAGGTCCTTTAATGCAGCAATATAAAAACAAACTAGTTTTATTAAAACAGTCATTGTTACATATTTCAGACATATTAAGATAGCCTGAAAATTGATGTTATTAGGTTTACTAAATCCTTCCCCCTCAGTGTTGATGAGTGGCATAGAGGTGGACAAAAGCAGCAGAGGAGAGAAAATTTAGTTCTGCTCCCGTAGGGAGTTGCTTAGCCGAGTGATTCTTAAAGAGTGTAAAGGAGCCCATCTTGCTCCATCGGAGAAGTTGCAGAACTGGCACTGGGTGGTGTCAGCTGGCTTGTACAAAGTGAGATTTATACGAGATTAAAAACTCTGACCCACAGGAAGCCCTGAAGCAGCACATTTAAAATGACCCTACATTCCTAATTCAGATGATGAGTGTGACCAAGGCAAAATGGACAGATCAGCAGTTCCCTACTCTCTTGGTTTCCCTGAGGGTTTCCATAAATGAGACTGGCCCTTTTAGAAATGTGTTCTTACTGGAGCATGATGCCACAGCATGATATCATAGTAAACAGGCTGGCCCCTTTCCCAGGGGCTTATTTTAATGGTAATGCCACACAGGAAAGGCCATACAGAACATAATCCCCTAAGAAGTTGAATCAAGGTATGGTATTAAAACACTTTTATGCAGATTCTCGCTGATTTTTAAAACTTTCCTATAATTTTTTTGAAGGCAAAGGAAGCCTAAAAATAATTTAAATTACTTGTCCTCAATCGTAATCACATACAGAGATTTGGAAAGATGGTTTTGTATCAGAGCTCATCTTCATCCCTACTGAGATAATCAAAGCCAAGTCCTTCAACTTGGCTGAGTTCCATTTGTCATATCTATAATGGGGATGATAGTAATAATAATTCCATGCACACTTGGTATGAGAATTAAACATTACATAAAATCTCTTTGCAAACTCTAAATCATCTTATAACTGTCACTCATTATATTTACTTCTGTTATCACTCTTAGCATCCTACAAGTAGAGGATTTAGTGTCTATATTCTCAGTATGTGGTCTGTAGTGTGTACTATCATCCCACGAACATCACAGAATTTCAGTCTCAGGGTGGAAATGGTTTTCAGCATCATCTAGTCAAAGCACTCATTCAGTGCTTCAATCTTCTCAATCACCCACTTGAATCTCTTCAGTGACAAGGAACTCACAATTTCAGAATAATTTGTCAGATCAACTATTGGAAGGGCCACCTTCATTTTGAGCTGAAATTGATCTCCCCGTACCTCACTTTCAGTCATTTTGGTAGTACTCCTGCGGTTCATATATTGCCTGTCCGTTTTACATTAATCTTTACAATATATCCCCTTTTCAGGGTATATTAGTAGTTAATTCATAATTTATAATTTTAGAATATAATAATTACTTTGAGTTCATACTTTCAGGCCACATTAACAATATTTGTTATGGAAAACTGAAGAGAAGAATGGTGATTTGAAGCATATTTTACCCACTATGGGTGTTGTGAAGGGGCGCTGGGGAGGTTTATATATAATAGGTAGTTACAAGATACACTCAAGAATTGCATAAACCTAAAGTTTAGGAAAGCATCACCTTAATGCAAAGAATTCTACTCTGGGAATGAGAATTCTGTCACACTAATAGCTGACAGGACAATGAGTTGAATAAAAGGCTATAGGAGATCCTAGTATTTCTTCATTTTATTTATACAAAGATACTAGCCTGCTGATGAAATTGTGTTTGTATATTTCACTAAATAGCTAATTTTGTAACTTGAAAGCAATCATCTTTGGAAATCTTAACTTACATCTTACAAATTGGAGTGATAATGGTCAGTTGAAATGATTATTAAAACCTAAGTTACATAGGTGAACTAACTTGCTTTCAGATATCATAAGGTACATAGGATTATACACATGAAAAACAACTAATAATTATAATTATAAATTTACAAGTATTTATTTCCCAGGGAATTTCTTTTACATTAAAAAATAGAATCTAAATTTCCATTTTCATATGTCACAAGGTATTATTCATATTTTAAAAATGAGGGAAAAGAAACTCAAAATGGTTCAGTTGCTTAGCTCATATGGTTAGTTAGTGATGGAGCTGTCCATCAAACCAACGACTATGTAATGTCAAAATCATTACCTACTGCTTTCTGTGCAAGAATGTGTATGCATATTTGATTTCTGATAACCTTATTTTATACGGTACATGCAGGCAGACTGTTTTATTTTCTTACTTCTGTGGTGCAACTTACCTTTATTTGGTAGTGAAGACCTAACTATAGGATAAATTATTTCTAACACATCTTTGTTTATTAACAATATGAAGGACTCTTTTATCAAAGCTCCTGATACTGTTCTTCAGGATGGGGACAGGGAAATTATCAAAACAAACAAAGTAAATTTTATAGTCCAGGACAAAGACAAAGAGGAATGCACTGTGCTTTCAAAAAAATCACAGTGCATTCCATTTCTACTGATTTATTTGAACTATACCAAACCTAACTTTAAAAATAAAAACACCTCATATATTTCAAAGACAAATAATTTAGTCTATTTATTCTCACCCAGAGTCAAATTTTTAAGAAAGAATGATTTATGCCTTTTATGTCTTGCCCAACTCACTATTGTTTATTGGGTGGATAAATAAAACATTCTATTCTAAAGACATTATTGAGGTGTCATTTAGTGGTTCTTCTTTTCAACAATCAATGAATGTATAGTACCAACAATTATACATATATTAAAATCGAGTTCTATGTCTTACCTTGAGGCTGAGTTAGTATGTAAAATCCAAAGCAGAAGATACTTCAAAATAAACTTGAAATAAATAGCTTTGCATGAATCATATACTAAATATATGGTGTATAATTTTTCTTTTCATTTTACTCACCTATGTGCAACAGTACACTATTTTGAAGTGTGAGCAACAGAAATAAATTAATAGAAGAATTGAATACTATAACATTTTATCACTATTATAGATACAGTCCATCTGTTCTTTTCTGTTAAATATACCCTTATTTTGAATGCAGGCACACAGAGGAAAATAAATTGTCTATTCCCATCACCATTTTACTTCTGGGCTTTTTCTGTTTGTTTCAAAGGAGTCTCAGATATGTGACTTCTGACTCCATTCTTTCTACAATAAAATGCTAAATCTGGTTTAGTGTGATATTAGGAATCTGGAAATACAACCACATTTTCTCAAGAACCTATTAAATTCAGCCAACAGCAACTTATCGTTAAATGCTTCAAAATAAGAATGAAGTCAGACTCAAAATGCATAAGCATCTTGTGTGTATAGCAAGTCTTAAATATAATATAAATATTGATAAGAGAGTAATACAAACCAAGCTGTTTCTAGTCAGGCAACCTTTAGTAAACACCCCATTTTCCATCTCTCAAACCATTAATTTTGAATATTCGCATGGAGAGTATTCCTTCAGTATTATGAAATTTAACTAATTTAATTTATATGGAGGAATTTGATGATACATGTATTCCAAGTTGTATAATTTACTTAAATTCAATTTAAAAATCCAATCTGTATTATTAAATGTAAACCAGTAAACATACAAAGTATTTTAACCAATGAATAAATACAGAAACATGTAATTAGGTCCAAATATGTTATAAATTATACTGTAAGTCTAACCATATATTGAAATTCCAATTTGAAATATATATCATTATTCATAAAATTAAGTTTTCTCCAAAACAAACATAATTTTTGAATAGCACAAAATAACTTCTATTGTATCAAAATATTTTAAAATAATTTTGGAAACGTGTATTTTCCTATACAAATTAGAAAATAGGAAGAATTCATAAGGAGTTTTAAAAAATACATACATGTATATATAAACTGTATGTTTTGAATGGCTTGTTGAACACCAGGTCCTTCATTTTAAAAGTTAATCTTATGTGTTCTGATTATAAAAACAATTTATGCTGATTGTAAAACATAGATATGAAAGAGTTAAGAAGAAAGAGAAAAATCAACCTGTATTCAATCACAATTAACTTTTCAAGCATCCAATCTGTTTGTTTCCTAGTTTGAGATTGAGATAACCAATTTTTCTCATTTAAAATTTATATTTATGTCATATGTTCTGCTCTCCTGAATCAAAACATAAGCCTTTTCTCAAGTTACTGAAAAACACTTCATAACTTCATAAGCATAATTTAATGTTGGCTTATGTTCCATCAACTGAAATATTTCTGAAAGTGTTGTCCATGGACAATCTGCAACAAATTTTTCTGAAAGTACCTGAAACAGAAATTATGGAATAGGGGCTCAATAATGTGCATTTCAAACACTTTGTCCAGATGATTTTATATGTTCAATTTTGCGAAGCCACAATTAATTAAATGCATGAAAATTTGTTTAACTGTTTTCTCAATATTTTAGAGACAGGTTGTTTCCAATACTTTTTATCATAAATAATGGCATAATTCAAATATATCACATACCATAAAATTCACCCATTTAAAATGTATTTTGTTATATTTACAGTGTTGTGCCATCACCACTACTTAATCTTGGGATATTTCCATAACCCTCTAAGGAACTCCTTACGCATTAGAAGGAAACCACCTATTTACTTTGCATCTCTGTAAGTTTGCTTTTTCTGGATGTCTCATAGAAATAGAATCAAACAGTATGTGGTATTTTATGACTTGCTTCTTTTACTTAGCATGTTTTCCAGGTTAATAGAAGTTCTATTGAGTCTCATGCTTTTTCCTTTTTTTTTTATTTAAATGAATGTTCAAGTACAGTTTTCACCCCCTTACTCCCATTCAAGTCCTCCCACGCTTTTTCCTTTTTTATTATGAAATGATATTTTATTTCATTGTTATACAACTTTTTGTTTATTGATTCATCAGTTGATGGATATTTGGCTTATTTCCACTTGTTGGATATTATCAATAATACATGAACATATTTGTGCATGCGTTTCTGTGGGCACATATTTAAAGTTCTGTTTGATTACATACCTAGAAATAGTAGTGTTTAATCATATAGTATCTCTATATTGAACATATTGATGAAATACCAAATTGTTTTCCAAAGTGGCTGTACCATTTTATGCTTCTATCATTAAAGTAGGGAGGTTTTGTTTTTTCCTATCATCTCCATTATTTGCTCTGTCCATATTTTTTGGTTTAGCCACTCCAAGAAGTATGAAGTAGTATTTCATTTTGGCTTTGACTTACATTTTCCTATTAACCAATTATGCAAGCATATTTTCATGTGCTTATTGGTCACTTATATATTTTCTTTAGAGAAAAGTGATTCAAATTTTTTGCCTATTAAAAAATATTGGCTTATCTTCATTTTTTGAGTTGTAAGACTCCTTTTTATGTTCTGGGTACAAGTTCCTCATGAGATATGTTTCTCAATATTTTCTTCCATTCTGTATGTTGTCTCTTAACTTTTTGATGGTTTCATTTGCAGTGGAAAAGGTTTTCATTTTGATGTGGTCTAATAGAGGGTCCAGCAGATGTAACGCCTGCTTGAGTGTGGTGGGTAGGGTAATAATATGGGTGTAATAATTTATAGTGTTAGTTTGAATATTTCTCCTAAAATGTCATGTGGTATGCTTGAGTGTGATATTGTTATGTTACAGAATTCCATGCTTATGATTTTGTAATAAAATGTTTTGTAATAAAAGGGGCATTATTTATGTTGAACCCTGTATATCTATATTTTCTTTTGTCATTTGTGCTTTTGATGTCATGATGTGTATACGAGATGATGTCACTTGAAAATAGAGATAGCTTCATATCTTCCCTTCCGATCTGTATGCGCTTTATTTCTTTCACTTATCTAATTTCCCTAAGGACAACTTACAGAACAGTTTTAAATACAGGTGGTGAGGAGAAGTGTTTTGCTCTGAGTTTTTCATATAGGACCTTTATCACATTAGGAAATTCTCTTCTGTTTTACTTCCAGTGTTTTTATCTGAAGACACGGTAGACAAGTGCTCTATCTGCATCAAATGAAATAAATATGTAGATTTATGCTTCATTTTACACATATAGTGCATTATGCTGATTGATTTTCATATGTTAAACCTGTCTTGCATTCTTGTGATAAATCCTATTTGATTATTGTGTATAATTCATTTTATAAGTTGCTGAATTTGACTTGCTAGCATTCTGTTGAGGATTTTTGCAGTTATGTTCCTATTGAATTGGATTCTAGTTTTCTTCTTTTTCTTTTTTATTTATTTGATGTGTCTGGTTTTATTATCAAAGTAATGCCACTTCATATGATGGCTTGACAAATTCTCTCTCTCTTAATTAAGAGAAGTCTGAAGAATTGGGATTAATTCTCCTTTAGAAGTTTGTGGAATTTCCCAATAAACCATCAGGCCAGAGCTTTTCTTCATGGAAAGTTTTTAGGTACTAATTTGAAGTAAATACTTATTACAATTTTATTTCTTTTTGAGTGAGTTTCCATAGTTTTGCCTTTCTGGGAGTTTGTTCATTTCATCTAAGTTGCTTTGTTGACATACCATTGTTTATAGAATTCCCTTGTAATCCTTTCAATTTCTGTAAGGTCAGTTAGTGCTGCCAACTCTTTCATTCTTGGTTTTACTGATGTGGCTCTTCTTAATTTTCTTAGTCATTTTAGCTAAGGTTTTATCAGTTGATCTTTTCAAATAAATGACTCTTAATTTCATTGGTTTTCTTTAGTTCCTTCTCTACACTCTATTAATTTCTGCTCTACTCTTTATCATTTCCTCCCTTTAGCTTGTTTTGATTTAGTTTCCTCTTCTTTTTTTCTCATTTCCTCAGTAGAAAAGTAGGTAATCTATTTGAGCTTTCTTCTTTTTAATATCAGCACGTACGGCTATAAATTACCTTCTAAGCCCTTGCTTTGGCTACAAGCTTAAAAATTTTTATGTTATGTTTTGTTTTTCATTAATACCAAAGTCTTCTTTATTTTTTCTTGTGATTTCTTCCTTGACTTTTTATTTATTTAGCAGTGTATTGTTTAATTGTCACGTATTTGTGACTTTTCCAAATTTTCTTCTGTTGTTGACTTCTAATTCAATTCCATTGTGGGAAAAGGAAATACTTTGTATGTTTTCAATCCTTTCACTTTTACTGAGGTTTGTTTCATGGCTTCACATATGGTCTATACTAGAAAAAATTTCCATGTGTACTTGAATATGTGTCTTGCTGTTTTTAGATGTAATACCTTGTATGTCTACTTAGTTGGTTTGTAGTGTTATTCACATCACCTATTCATCAGCCCTCTGGCTATTCTATCCAATATTAAAAGTCTATGTTATACATTCCAGCTGTTGTTGAATTGTCTATTTTTCCCTTCAATTACATCAGTTTTTGCTTCACATATTTTGATTCTGTTGTTAGGTACATGCATGTTTACAACCCTTATAAATTTCTCATGGATTACACACTTTATTATTAAAATCCCTCCCTTTGTTTCAAGCAACAGTTTTTGTACTAAAGTATATATATATTTTCCAATATTAGTATAGTTATTCCAGGCTACTGTTTGCAATATACCTTTTTTAAAATAAAGATTTTATTTATTTATTTTTAGAGAGAGGGGAACGGGGAGAGAGGGGGAGGGAGAAAAAGAGTGAGAGAAACATCAGTGTGTGTGGTTGCCTCTAACATGCCCTCCACCAGGGATCTGGCCTGCAGTTCCAGTGCCCTGACTGGGAATTGAACCAGTGACCCTTTGGCTCATGGGCAGGCACTCAATCCACTGAGCCACACCAGCTGGGGGCATGATATACTTAAAAAAAAGTCTTTTCCTTTTTCATCTACTTCTGTGTATGAATCCAAACTGTTTTTTATAGATAATACATGATTTGGTTCATGTTTTTTATCAGTCAAGCTTAATCATTTTATTGAAGTATTTAATTATTTTGCATTTAATTTAATCACCGACAAAATAGGACTGACATCTGCTATTCTGCTATTTCCTTTCTATACGTCTTTTGTCTGTATTCATTCTTGCTCTATTACTGCCTTTATTTATGTTAAATTGATATTTTATAGTATGTTATTTCTATTCTCTTATTGTTTCTTTCGCTATATTTTAAATTATTTTCTAATGGTCATTGTGAGGGTTACAATTAATTTAAGATAAAACAATATAGCTCAGATTAATATTGATTTAATTTCATTAGTACATATAGTATTTGATTTACTATAGTATTCTCTCATCTTTCTTTGTTATTACAGTCATTCAGATTATATAACTACACAGTACAAATCCTTCAACAGTTTTATAATTGTTTTATATAACTACCACTTAAATGAGATAGAGTAAGAAATCAAATTTATCAGTATTTTATTTTATATTTACCTTTCTAGTTACTTTTGCCAGTGCTCTGTATTTTTGCATGTGGATTCAAGTTAAATCTATTCTCATCTTCTTTTAGCCTGAACTACTCCTTTTAGTGTATTATGTAAGGCAAGTCTTCCAGCAATAAACTGCCTCAGGTTTTGTTTAAATGGAAATGTCAAATTTATTTATTTGTTTAATTTATTTACTTACTTTTGTTCAGTTACAGTTGTCTCAACTTTTTCCCCATTGCTTACCCCTACCCCATCTCCCCCTACTCCCACAGTCAATCCCCCCATTGTCCCTGCCCATGAATCCTCTATTCACATTCCTTTGCTTGCCCCTTCCCCTTCTTGTCCCTGTTATCCCCCCACCTCTTCCCCTCTTGTCTGTCAGTTTGTTCTTTGTTTCCAAGTCTCTGGTTCTATTTTGATCATTTATTTTGCTGATTAGGTTCTACTTACATTATCTCATTAACAACCACAATGATGAGCACTTACAGGCACCACCCAATTCCTACTTTTATTTGCTTAACAACACACCCTTTCTTTTTAAAACTACTCCTCATTCATTCCTATCAGTGATTCTTTTGGATGTTGCCAACTGTACTCCTTGTTTCCCTGGAGTGCAGGGGGTGAGTCTGACTAGGTCTTATGTTGCTGCCCAGGGAATATTTATATGGGTAAAATTTAAAACCAAGATAGTTTTAAACAAGACCAGCATCTCAGAAAGAGAGAAAGGATATATGCCAGTTATATGAAATATTGAGTAGAATGCTCTGCACATACATATTAATGAGAGAAAAATAATTCAAAAACTGATTTGAATCAGTTTTCCCAGAAAAAGCCTTAGACAGAGCTGGAAGGATTGTGGTTTGTGTAAAAGCTAAATAGGAATGGTGAAGAAGTAAGTTGGTCAAGAATAATTAGATTCATACATTTAT